>ATSW01010215.1:0-17928 GCA_000444245.1 Botryllus schlosseri
ATATTATTCATTTTGATTCCGTATTTACCGACTTGTAGCACGGTTCACTTCTATAGACAACCGCTGACGTGGATCACGTGGCGAGGGGCTTAGATAAACCTCCAGTACTTAGATAGGAGTTCTGGAGTCGGACTCGAAATCTCAACCCATTAGTGCTGCAGCTGTGGATCATACCACTACGCTATCTCGTCACACTGTGCGGAGCGTGATACAGATCTATCCTGATACTGCGAATATATCTGCGCAGGTAGAGTTGGATCATTACGAATCGAATTTGGAATGGGAATTCTTCCAAATATATCGAACCAAGTACAATTCTAAAAGGCAGGGTGCAAAGTTTATTAGTCTCACCTGATGTGACTGCGGGANTTTTTATTGTTCAGAGAACATAATCGAGTGAATCGTGACTCATACGAGGCAATATCAAACCCGAGCTTATCCTACGTGTTCGAGCTCCATCGAAAGCCACTCTTCTACTGTGCATTCATCACTGCCCCATATATGGGCGTGTCATTCCTAACAGGTGATATGCTATAGCTATATATCAAAGGGCGTTGAAATGTGCGAACAAAGTACTGTAGGTATATCCTCTATAATAGCGATCATTCTTCATACTTTGTCTTTATTATGGTGTACTCCTCTCCTATAGGTGTCCCATAAGTAACGGTAAAGTTCTAAGTAAAGTCTAACTGACATATAGGTGGAACTCGTCAGTATAAGAAACGAAATATNGTTNTCTGGTCATTTCTTTTTGGCGAGCGCNTTCATGCAATGTGTTACTTAGTCATTTCTGACTTCTGCTGTATATGCCCACTTGCACGGGTACGGCGCTACGTGTGTATAGTGTACATTAACAGGGATATATAGAACTCTATATATCCCTGTACATTAATTATTGCAATTATAATTCAACACTCNTCAGTGTTCATAAATGTATCGAACGCCATTATGTTACTCTCTGTAATCGCAGTGGAGAGGATATACNTATCATCTACTATTGAAAATGTAACTTGGGGTGGTTCACTTTCCTATAAACTTAATATGGCATTTACTTGATTTGTACAGTNCATTGTATAATATAAACTGTACACCTCTAGCGATATGTTGCGGACATAACANCGCAATCTCTATAAATTGATTTTGATCAACTTTTACTACCAAATTCGTATTGTATTTAGGTTTTGTCTTCATTTTGCCCGCCGATTCGAAATCCAAAATCATATTNGCCATTTCCATCTTGCTGATGCATATCTTCTACATGCTATTAGTGATGAAAGTACTGCCATCGTTCAGTCAACAATTGCCAATTATCTCTGCTTACATGCTGTTCAACATGATCTTCATTTCTTTCTCAATAGTCCTCGCCACTTTGAATCTAAATATCCATTACTTAGGACTNAGGTAAGTCAATTTCTTTGATATGCCCTTCGCAATTACCTGCAGATAATAATTTATCTCTTGATCGCACTAATTTTAGATTGCCATCGTCAGCTAGAAGGTTCCTTCTGCTGAAACTGCCATCATTTCTTTGCTTNCATAAACCTCCAGGGCTCATTACAGAGGAGTTAACACAAAGCTATCCGAAATCAAAAACGCACACAGAATTACTACGGTACGCATCCGTGTATATGTTCTTGTCGNATTCGNCTATGCTTAAAGAGCCGAAAACCAATGTACGTATATGTAGTATCCGAAGGATGAAAAAAGAAATTGCCGGACTACGCTCTATGCCAACTGATATTCGGAAAAAAATTCGAACAATGACAAATTGTGTGATGGCCATCGCGGACTTCCACCGCAGCGAAATTGATCGGGAGAAGGTGAATTACAAACAAGAAAGATATTGCAATTTGTAACGTTAGCGAATTTCGATCACTCTTTTCAGCAAGAAGCGGAACGGTGCTACACGGCGCTTCTGTTGGACAGGATTTTCCTTATATTGTACACCATCCTCTCCGGCGTCGGNAGTACATACTTCGTTTTTATATATTGGTTACGCCAATATTACAGCAGCCGAAGACACATCACTGTNGCCCTNGAAGCGCGCCTCTGANAGCTAATTGATTTCTGATGAGAGTTATGGTAATNGAAAGACTATTCCCACACGAAATTACGCATATCAACGGGTCGTTATGTGCACCCAAATGAAAGAATGTGGAACCTTCCAGATATACTGACTGAACCGCTATATCTGTGAGAATCTTACGCGACGTAAGAATCGTACGATCCGTTATAGCTCAGTTCCATACTCATTCCTACATACAGGATACATTACTCTCAATACCATACTTACCAGATTGACAGAATGTTAAGTAGAAAGTTTTGGATGGTTATGTTTTACAGTGTATGCTCTGACAACGTTTGCGTCACAGTGATTTACCAATTATGTACTTTGAATTGAATATATGCTGTGTAGGCTATATCTGTCTCGCTTTCTTGCGACGTTCGGTTTTATCGCAATTTTGTAGCGTTTTGAAATGATAAAAATAATTCTAAACGAACAAGAATAAATCATTGTGGTTAATTGTAATAAATCATAACATTTGATTCGCTAAAACACACGAAACGAGTTGAGCATGTGGGGTGGGGTAGATTCGCAATCAACTGAGGGAACGGACGGATTCGCATATCACGTCATACTTGGTAAAAATTAGCAAATGTAGCGAACATACAGTAGTCCTAAATGGAGCGTGGATCCGGACTCAATCAATATCAAATACTGGAATTGAACTTAAACTCCATATATTATATATATATATACACATATTATACCGGCATTGTCTTCAATATGCTATAAGAACCATCGTATCCAGGAGACGTTTAATGTCGTAAATAAGCGATAGTTTACTATATCCCAACCTAAACTTTACGAACCCAAGGATAAATATTTGCAGAGAGAGATTATTCCTTGGAAATCGTACTATTGTGCTTTATGAGTAAGACACACGGCCCTAAATCATTTCCGAGTAGACCGACCTATGCTAACACATTCCGGTAAGATCACTTCAGCGAATTTGTAAACTCCCTGGCTGTGTTACTACTGTTGGTCGACACACCCGGAAAGTCAATTATACTGGACTGAATTTGATAGTTCAACCCACGATTTAACCTCCATGAATTCGTCGCGTGCGTATCGAAAGTTCTTTATTGTCCGTATGTACTAGTCGAATAGCCGACGTGCGTGTAGGATTCACTAGGTAGGGTACGGCGTGTGAACTCAAGTTGTAATATTGAATTTCTGAATTTTGCGGTTGGATGGAATCAGCTAGAAACAAAACTCGATATCCCTCAAGAATTAGATACGTTTTATTCATTATAGAATCACGAAGTTAGCGTCTTATGGATTTAAGACAGTCGAATGAACACATACAAAGGGTACAACAATGGAATACGTATGATAGTGCAGAGACTAGACTGAGCAGTGACTGTATCATTGGGATTGCTCGTCTCACATGTGTCATATATTTCCACATTTGTTAGTCAAAGATTTTTGCATAGTTCCAGCCGAAACAACATGTGTTTAGTGAGTCGTCAATAGTGCCTTGCTTTAGCTGCAGTGATAATAGGGTGCAAGAAATATAAGTGTATTAGATCCAATATTTTTGAATATTAGGTTGATCCCCGCACGGCTGCCGTTTGTGGAGAAATGCTGGAGATAAATGGAAAGTATTCGTAGATTGAAATAAGTATCAAGTTCCAGTGACTTGGGAGATGCAAGTGAGGCATTATGCGTGATGGCACCGTAAAGTTGGCATGTATCAGAGTTGTAATTTAAGAAATTAAGTATCACCACAGCCTTACGCCACAGGAGTGCAAAAGGTCGACGATGATGATTGTTATAATAAGCGGTGAAATTATAGAAATTAAACATGGAACGGCAACGACCGATTTTGCAGCTTCGTTCCGCTTCGCTGAGGCTGGAGTGGAGAATTGTTTTGCGTAAGCGACTGTAGGATTTCTGGCAATCCAAAAGCTATCTTCCCGAGCGCATAAATTATTGAATCTGGTCTTGATCGAAAGCTACTGTTGCACAGATTGCGAAAATATAAATTAAAATAATGATCAGGCACTGATCCACCTAGAATCCGTCCTCCAAGTCTGAAATATCGGCATTGTTCGAACAATCGGAGAGTCGCAACGGGTCATTGTTATGGCCATTGTATTGCGGTTACCCGATTGTTCTGAACAATGCCGATATTTCAGACTTGGAGGACAGATTCTAGGTGGATCAGTGCCTGATCAATATTTTATTCTATATTTTCGGAGTCGGTGCAACAGTAGCTTTCGATCAAGACCAGATTCAGTAATTTCTGCGGTCGGGAAGATAGCTTTTGGATTGCCAGAAATCCTTCAGTCGCTTACGCAAAACAATTCTCCATTCCAGCCTCAGCGAAGCGGAACGAAGCTGCAAAATCGGTCGTTGCCGTTNCATGTTTAATTTCTATNGTGNAATCATTACGGGTTATCTGCACCCATGCATGTAAAGGAGTTGGATGTGATGTTTACAACTTGCGCGTTTTCACNATCCCCATGTCCAGAATATGTCGTAAGTATTGAGTGGTTTTAATTTCCGATTGTCGNCGAGGTGCTAGAATCACTGTAATAATTTATGGTTNCATATTATGCTTCCGTGTGGTGGACCCTGGATAGAGACACACTTTCACTCCAACGTGTGGGTTAGCTACCAGCGTATAAGGCGCTAAGTAAGGATTGGTGGCATAGTATTAATCACGTGGAGANAGAACTGCTATAGTCATTCTTGAAGCGAATAATACATTCATATTGTTGTATCTATTCACNTTAAGCTCTTAATAAGCTTTTGGAAGTACAGAACTTCAATATTACAGCAAAAACAATACGTTCATATTGCCAAATTTATTCCNNTCGAAGCTGTTCGACTGACTCTCATCAGGAGCNAACGTCAGTAAATGAGGTTAACCAAATTCGAAATACAGAANGAATTTTGTCGTTGTGACGTAATCATGACAAGCTTTAGAACTGCCTCTCATATTGAGCGACCGTNAGTGCATGCGGATAATCAGAATTCGAAATTTGACGGCGAAGTAATAACAATGGTGNCGAAAGAATGGCAGAAAAACAATACTATTCGGGAGTGGTATGCGCGTAAACAATAATACNAATATAGTATACAGATTGTCTATATTATATGGTATAATATGTAACTACCAATATGGATGTATTGTTCGTTGCAATNGTCAAATTATGTACCGCGATGAAATTCTATTGTGATTCTATGATAAAGTTATTNANGCCTTTGAAGATTCGGAAATGTACTCTCTCAATGTTGACTGTGTTNGTGTTTNGAACTGGGAAGTTTCTATCTAATCCCAAGTTCCCAACACACAGAGCGCCCAGCACTGAGGGCAAGGCTTATCTGAGTTTCTGATCGTCAATTGCGTATCAATCGCAATGTAAAGATAGTTATAATTNAAGTCCTTGCATTGTTATTTACGATCGATTTATATGTTGACAATTTTCAGCAGTTNCGAGTCATTGCACAGTTTACATTGGCGGGATGGTTATTCATTTGTATCGATATAGGTTATATATATAATAGCCTATATAAATTGCTATGGGAAATTCTTTATCCAATGATGAAATCAACAAACGTCTGCACGAGGCTGCAGAGAAGGGAGACCTCAAACAGCTGCAGAAATACGTCAAGAAAGGTGGCGATCTGAACAGACATATTGAGATTGGACATATTCAAAAGCCCCAATGCATAAAACCGGAGCTTCAATCAGAAAGAGGCGGCTTCGGATCCTCGGTTAATTCGCTGGCCGCCGACATTCCGGCAGAGAGAAGATCCTCAATTGCCACGTCGACGACTACAGCCAGAGAGTTGAAGATGAATGCTCTGCACCGGGCAGCAAGCAGAAAAAATAACATCAGAGCACTGCAATACGTACTTAGTCGCATCTCAGATGTGGGTGAGTCTACTTACGATAGATGCCATTCCGTGGAGAAGGGACCTACACCACCAATGCTACCCAAGAAGAATTAAAGATATTGTTGCAATAGAAGAGTCTTCGATCGTGACCATTCTACCTTAAATGTCGTAAATACATCAAAACATCACTGTATTCTCACAACAAATTTGCACAGGCATAAAAGAACAATTGTCACTAAAATAACAGGCATCACGTTTACAGATACACGACATATACACTCGAGAAAGTCAGAGTAGGCCTACTGTGAGTTGATTTCCAGGCGATCACAATATGCTTAATTACATCTTCAGAGAATCCAGCAAACACCTAGCTTCTGGATCCCCGAGCCAGATGATTCTTGAGTGCATAATAATAAACTTTCTGCGATGTGTTTCAGATGAGCAAGATTCGCACGGAGATTCGGCGTTGCACTACGTCTCGATGTTCCATAACAACGACCAGACCCTTGCAATATTGCTGAACTTCAGACCAAACATAAATCTCCAAAATGATCGCGGGGAGACACCTTTATTCAGGTTCACGATTTAATATATGATGAGTTTGCGAAGTTTCGTAAGCGATTCGCATTATCTGAGCACTATCCCTAAATATATAAGTGCTGATTAATGTTTATTTAAAAATATTGAATTGCGATGAAATCCATGCAATAAACCGGGAGTTCCATTCACGATTCATGCACATAATTTCCACATCTCTGTCCATCACTATATAGAATTCACAATGATGAAGTATGAAACAAGCTATACTGTGGAACAAGCTATCGAACAAACGGGACAGATGAACTTTATTATGTCCAGTAGTTGGAATTATTGACATGTACCAATAGCCTAATTGGTATCGCATATCGATTGATATAATCAAGTCATGTCGCATCAGGCCATATTCTGCCGCAAGGGCGACATTCCACCCAACGTATACCGCTGTAGGCGTAGGGCGGATGTCGGAAGAACAGTGGGGGATGATAACTAAGATCCCGGCCTCAATACGACGAACAGGATAGTTCACAAACAATATAACAGATTGTTAATATGCCCGAAAAGCCACCGCTTCAAAAGATGTCACCCGGTGCCGAAGCATCCCTATGTTCTGTCACAGTGTGGCAACGGACCAATCGCCTGATCTATCGTAAAATTACTTTTTAGTATAAAATGATGCCTTCTGTAATATTTGTCGCGAGACTGCGCTGTAGATTGTACTTTGTAGTAATAAGCATAACTCTGTTGTTGTTTTGGTATTTTCATGGTATTTCGACTAATATCGTCATTTACACCGGCCCGGTATTTCTTCTTAATGATTCCTGGTCTGCCACTTGTAGGTTATAGCACAGACCACTTTCGTCCAAGGCATTTTTAAGACACCCCTTACGCAGATCATAACGCTGTCGGTTTCAGCAATGAGGTTCGAATGCTTGCTCAAGTACATGGATTACATATATTCATTTACAGCGCCGTCATGACGGGCTGCGATCTGAAGGCAATTGAATGGCTGCTGAAAAGCGGTGCCAATCCCGATATGTGCAACATCGATGGCGACACGCCTTTACACGCGTGTGCAATGAGGAGAGGAATTGATCCGTTGATTCCCGGCATCCTACTGCGTTTCGGAGCTAACCCTAATCTGAAAAACCGTCTAGGTACGTGTATTCTGCGAATTGCGTAAGTAGGCCTAAGTCGTGACACGGCCTAATGTCGCTTACTAACATCTGTTCAGGCCAGACACCTCTACACGTTGCGGCCGAAACGTCCAATAATGCCGTTTTGCTGCTGTTGAAGTTCAACGCAAAGGTAAATAAAATCACGAATAAAAGCACTATTAAATGCCGCTTCACCATATTATGCAGGTTCGTCTTCGAGACAACAACGGCCACCGTCCGTCAGATGTCGCTGCTACAGAGGATATTAAACTATTGCTGCAGGGGGAAGAGCATGATTTGATGGGTAGGAGACCATTACGTGTCTTGCGGATTATTGGGATTAATAACAGCAACAGGGTGTTATCATTACACGAAATAACAAGGCCGCTTACGATTTTTAATCCTTATTTACACTTACGCGTAATTAGATGAATATATTGATTGACAATGTTTGTGCTAGGATAAGTGATCGGAATCTAGAACCTCACGCAATCTTATAGACTGAAATGATCGAACCGATTTAGAATAGTCATAAAATGTCCGTACACCTCATATAGGCCTACACTAAATGGTACAGATGGCATCAAATTTAGAGCAAGACAAACTTAAACAAAAACATGATGACATAGGCATGCAGTGACGAGGCAGTGTCTTGCAGTGACATCCAGTGATAACACCCGAAACCGAAACTCAGCAAAAGGGTCGCTGGCTACCGCGGTGTTCATTTTTGTGCCTTTTAATAACACTACGTAACGCGCGATCAATATCAAGATGACGATGACGATGATTTGACTATGATATCTAGTAAGCCTCAGCCAAAACATACGTCTGAACGTCGCGTTATTGATATCAGATTGATTTGATAAACTATCGGTCCCGTCATCACCCTTAAGAGTCCAAGACAGATACCATGATTTCATGATTATTCTACTTCTGTTACAGAGAGAACGTTGCAGATGTCAGATGTTGTAGCCAGGGAAGATACTTTATTGATGTGTTCTCCGTCGCTGCGATCATCAACTTCCGTACAGAACTGGCTTAATAGTCAGCGATCAATAAACGGCCACCTAGAAATAGACGTAACCGACTCTGCGTCCAATGGAAACCACGACAATCCTCGGGTAATATATCCGCGCCGAACGAAATTGTCGGGAAGTGACAGGTTTGTGGCTTGATGCGTAACGGGAAGCATGTAGTCCGTCAGCAACTCACAGTTGAATGCGTTCCGCAGGCGTTTGTCAAGAGGAGATTCATACCTTCAGAAATTTGCTGGCGGTGGCGGCAATGGCATAATACACCTCCCCGGCAAAAAAGAAATCATAATTCCGCCCGACGCCATGCCGTTAGGCACTTCGTTGCAAGTAAGACGCGTTTAACAGGTTATTATTTTTCGATTTACGACAGCAACTCGTCCTTTGTAGATTACTATTGACTCGACGGATGAAGAAAACATTCCCGATTTAAGTCAATGCAACATAAAACTCGATCTGTCAATTGCCCTGCCAGGTAATGCAATATAAACGCGTATACGCTATTTAGCNATATATTGGNAAACATCTATATACCACATGCCCCTCCTCAGAGCTGAGAGAATACAGTCGATGCTCNGATACCAATAGTGATGCGCANACTCAAATGTAGGCATCTANGGATCTATCCCACCAAGATTANATAGCTTNCCTGTTTGTAAGGAGTCAAAATTNCGNAACAACTAGATCGTAGTCATTTAGCGTACGGTNGATCACGACTTATTTGTGTNGTNTGTGAGGATCACCACCCGCCTNNNTTTTGCTATTGTACCACTTTTGACCCGACNCAAAAATGTANCCCAGACCCCATCCATAGAATATGCTAATATGCCTTNGATCGGGGTNANTGNCCGAGCAATGTATCAGTNAACCCGGNGGATGACTCATGTANTGGAAATACGTAATGNCCGTACGTGTGAACCTGTATNTGAACCTCTCNAACNCAATTAAGGANCCNCTACCGACGAAGTACNGCAAGATATCCTAACGCCACCTGTTTTCACTGGAATGTGTCTGGAGGGCGAAACGAAATGGAGCTCGNCGCGAGATGTACAACAGAATCCTAATGCCGAAACCTGNGTCAAGTTTGCAATCATGAAAGAGAAGGCTATTCCCTTGACAAAACGCGTAAGCCACCGANNAATCAAAAGTCNATNGTATCGCACAAGTNTGGCATGCATTTTTGTGCAGCCAAAGCGTGTATTTCATCCTGATATTCGTGCAGAGCGCGGGNCTACACATATAGGCCGTACAAATAGGTCTATCACTAGTATTCGTAAATTTATTAGATATCTTGACTTTTTCAACCATANGAGGATTCATATCAGGTAAATCTTAGTTACAGACTTAAATTCAATTGAGAAACGGATGATTGGGTTTCCGGANATACCGATAATTCTAGTAGTCCGTCCCATATACAGTAGACATGTTACAAGATCTTATTCTTCCCCTTCTTAAATCCACGNGCCTATTTATACAATACGGTTTGCATNAGGAGTTCATCTATTTAACGCATCAATCATACGTTGCGTATTTCCCTCCTGTACACCGCCGTGTTGAAGATCACAGCTCCAAACATAGAATTTCAATATTTACAGCCGCCTTCCATACGCATCACGGCCCCGATTCATCCCGANGCGAATGATGACCACGCACAGACTGACAGTAGCAGNAGCACTTCCGACGGCGACTCTTCCGCACGAAGCCTNCAGGACTCAGACGANAATCATCTGTCTCCCGAGAAATTCTGCTCGAGACAGATCAAAGTCTACAAGGAAACCAGCGAAACCTCNGGCAGCTGCGACACTAGCGACATCGATTCGTTCACCGACGAGGACTACCGAAACGATATCGAGAACGCGGAATCAAAACACACCGAGCTGTTGGATGCTGCTCAAGAAAACGCGAGGATACAGCACCCCATNGACCTTGAGCTAGCGACGATAGCCGAAGAGCTATCCGAAGACCCNTCCAAGCTNCCCAACGTCAAACACTCGCCCTTGGACAACGACGTTTTCAATNANAACAAACACCAGAAAAAGAGTACAGGGTTGTATTCACCGAATCAAACCCCAAAACGAACGGATTCAACGCTCAGCGTCGACAGTGGATACAAGGAGCCTGTCGATTTAAAAGAGGAGTGACGATACATAAAGCAAGCTTATAGTATAGCTTATTATCGGCCAAAAACTGAAACTGCAATATATATGGTGTGGTTTCTTCATGCTTACAACGGTGACATAGACAATTAGACATACATGAACAGAAATATTTGATACAGTCGACGAATTCGCTGTGGTCTTGTCACATAATCGATTGACGACGGCCGTGCAGGACTGCTTCAGACGGGTAAAGATTTATAGTCGAATGTTCACTGTCTTTTGGTCTTCCACGAATACTGCGTAGCGCACCGCACTTCTGACTCGGTAGAGAGTGAGCAGGTTGGCGAAAACATATAGCCGTTGGTGTTAGATCTTGACAGTTACAGTTCGTGGAAGGGTATAGGATCCTTACCAGAGTAAAGAAATTCCCAATAATCACATAAAATAATCGACGACACCCGACTACTATTGCAAAGACTCAGTGAAACCCCGTAGCGTAATGACATCCCATGCGATACCGGCAGAATCTACATATTCGGATGAAATCTAAATGGAAACGGAAGAACGTAAGTATTAGGTACAAAGATGTATTAAACATGCATTAAACATATTACTGACACCGACGACGTCAGAGCACGTTATGTGAGCGGGAGAAACTAATTCATTCTATCACTATGATGCCATGAAGGCCTCGCACCTTGAATGATGTCAAGCCGGTTCGAAGTAATGAATATAACGTTATATTGTCATTGTTATCATATGACGAAGGAGCGGACCCGTCGAAAGATTGTAACTAATTGGCGGAAGATATTCTTCTTTGTACCGCTACTTGGTGCGAGGCCTTGTATGGTATGCATGTGTTACAGCTCCACGGTTTCGTAAAGTTGAGGAGGAATGTTGATGCATGTTGTTTCAATTCGGATTATCTCGTCCCGTTCGATATTATTGGTCGAGTCTATCGTTATATTGCATTTTTGCATAAAGGACACGCCAAGGAATCCAGGTGACTTTACTTGAAATATAAACACAAGGCGTACAACTGCGCCACTGAGAAATGTAAAACATTGCCATTTATTAAAAAGAAATTAGCCATTTTCAGGCGTTGATGATCATGTTCAAATTGTTCATTGTTCAGTGTTCGCGTTTTCGGGAGGGCCTAGCTCCCCAACTGTAACCGTGATTGGGAAACAAAGCAGTCTACTAGGGTCGCTATGAGGTCAGAAAGAAAGTTTCCTTCGTATGCGCCAAAACGCACGTCCGGTCAATGAAGTTTCCCTCGTATGCACCAAAACGCATGCCCGGCCAATACCTGAGCCTATTTTCGTAATAGTAACATGTAATTGGCCCTCGTCCATGTAATATCGCGAGTTCACGATGGGTCACTTCGGCGTTGACTGTAGCAACTGTAGCAACTGTAGCAATTGTAATGCTCGTACAGAATGGAAATTTGGCGAAGGACTAGTTTTACGAACGATCCACTCGCATAACGATGGATATCAGTTAACACAACTTAAATCATATAATATTGATTATCACCAACATGAATTGTTGACAGCTATGTTGGTAGTGGCAATCCGCAGTCTTTTAAGGTTAGAATCTCGACTCTTTTTAAGGTTAGAATCTCGACTCCAAGCACAATACTATGACCATTGGTATGCTTTTACAATGTACAAATGCACAATTGTAGGGTTATTACCATATTTGGGGAATCTGAAAAGTGGAGACTTTTTCAAAATTTTCAGACTTCCAATACTGGAGTGAAATCCGGAAAGAACAGTAAATGCTTCCCGAGTTTGTGGTTGGTTGACTAAAAAAAGGTCAACTCTCCGGCTCAATTCCTGATACACCGACTTTCTGTGAGCTTCTAGCGTTGGTTGACTAAAAGTAAGGTCATTTTTCTGGCTCAAGTCCAGGAGAGACCGCCGGACCTTTACTTGAGCGCTCTGATGTCCTACATCTCAGTTCAATTTCCACATGCATTTAACCAAAATTTTCGAAAAAGAGGACAAAATCTCAAAAAATACGACGCTTAGGCGTCCTCCGAGGATACTTTCAAAAAAGTCATAATAAGAAGACAACTCCTCTTAAAAGAGGACGGACGGTAACCCCGCATAATTGACGATTGTACACTGTACAATGTACATTGTGCAATCACGCACAGTAGCCTACATGATGGAAATTTGGCGAAGGGCGAAGGCCTGGATTTTCGAACAATAAACTCAAAATCATGGGACTACAGGGATAGCAGAAAACACAACTCAAAATATACATATATCAACATATATTGTTGGTGTTCACTGTTTATTCTGCTCGGGCCTACGATCAACTAACGATTGCAGGTTCGAATCTTGGTTGTAGCTAGTTTCGTTCGGAGGGTGAGCTCCTTTACGTCTGCATTGCTATTCACACTGAGATTTACCAAACAAATACGACCCAAAGGACAAAAGAGGAAGGCGCCAAAGCAATATCAGTGACACCATGATGATAACAAAACATAGTAGTACTGCTAATTATGACGATGACATCACATGCATTCAGTTGCGTTCGGCTCTTGACCATTGCCTCAAGTCTCAACAACCGACTTACTTGAGTTGTTGATCGAAGCACAAGATCGCGGATACAATGCCCCATCGTAAATAGTACAATAATAGGCGCACAGTCGTTGCACAGAATATCGAGGCACAGCTCTCGGGTACGCCGACGACTCTGCAAACGAGTAAATGGTCACAACAGTCACGAATCTAATTGCATATCTAACTGTTGCGTCTCACCTGGGACCGTGAGCAAAATAAACAGCAAGGAGCCCCATCCAAATATCGATTTGGTCGATGCCATATCCTTTCGCAAGGTGTTGGAATTTGATCAATCGTATAACAGTAACAATAACAGTGGTGAAATACTACTCAGATATCTGCAACAAAGTTGCAAAAATAAAATAAAAATCGAGTTATTATAGTATTGAATAGGCCAATGAAAGAGGTAACATCTATCGGTAACAGTAACTTGTGGTCGCACCATTACGCCGGTACCTGACAACCCTCAATGAGCTACTTCGTTCCTGATCTGATTACAAGCGTAAGTATCATGCTCAATTCTGTTTATCCGATGACATCAAACCATAAGCAGCGTTACTACGATGGTCGGTCCGGTTACCCGCGACAAATAAATAATGCATTTCTAACTGATACAGTTATATTCGGCGATTGCAGTACCCAGCGTTCCATACCGATCGCTGTCGGACGAGAATCTAACTGACCGAAAAACAGGAATCCCGAGCGCCTCGCAATCAGCCTCGAGGTGTAATTTTGTGTTACGACAAGGGAGAGCTGATTGTTAGAAGCATCGGCAGGCGCTCAATTATTACCCGCATATTTTTTCTCGGAACCAAACAAAACAAACCGATGGATCATGTTCATAACCAGGCAGGGATTCAGTAAACTATTCGCGGTAAGTAATCTAATTTCGACAGAATATACGAAAAAAAACGTAATGACATGGAAGAAAACTTGCTTCAAACTTGTCTGTCAATTGAAGGAGAGGACAATGCACTGTGGATCTCTGATGCGGAATCCGCGGATTGTAAATTTGTTTGTACCGTATTAGTCACGATAACAGAATCAACAATATCCACTCTTAAATTTAGGGACGTAATTTAAAGGACGAGAGCGGCGATGCTCGAATTTTACGATGGCTGAAGACATCGCTTCCATATAATTCCGATTTCAGACCACATCCCCCAAAACAAATCCAGTCTAATCTACGTAGGCTATGCATTTTCCTGCATCATGTTTTTCGGAAGCAGTAATAACATTAAAATCTTGAGGCGCACATGCGTAGGTTCCACATCCAGTCCATATACAAGATGCATATTTCCTATAAATTATCTACTGTGCTACTAATCCTCAGTTTCAAGCAACATTTGTATTCGAGCCCTCGAAATCGAGTGATGGTTTTTGCTGGACTTGAAACTTTCTCTGTTGCTTTTGTCGTTATGACGACTCCTGCCTAACGGCTCTCCGAGGCCATGTTTGGTCGGACTTGGCTTTCCGACAATGAACACATTTTATAGTAGACAACTTATAAAATATTCGGTTAGGAGTGAATATATTTTGGGTGGATATATTTGCTGAAATCTATACTTCAGTCACATGTTTCTCAACGTACGGGACAAATCTGATATGACGTATAGATTTTTAAAACATGCAGCGCTCCAGAAAGAATGTCAAATTTGTGGGAATGTCCCAGTTTAACACGAATACGGCATTAGAATTTGCATGATTATTACAAGCATCCAAACAAAGCTCTTTCTAGCCATATTTAATAAGGAATTGCAGATCCCCACGGTAATCACTATGGTGATACGGTTTTCAAGTGTTTATACAACGCATCCGAGCTTTCTCACGGTCCGAAGATTAAAGTTCTTCGCATCCTCTTTGTTGTCTGATCACACGGACCTTTCGGCATCATACATGTGTTTTGTGTATTAGAGGTGGGGGATTTAAAATCGGAAGTCGACGGCATTATCAGGTGCTTAGTAGGCTATAAGCTCTGATTTAAATTATAGTAAATCAGTTGCCGACATCGAACTTATCGCAACGTATTGCTTTTTGAAGCATGTAAAATTGCGGCGAGTTCGACTTTTTACGAGTCTTCGAATAAAACGACCAAAAGTAAGTGACAATCCACCACACAAGTAGATTCTGTTACTATATTGCTCCATGAGAGCTGTAATATCACAATGCTGGCAGGCGAGATTTTGTTGAATGTGCCTGTGGGATAAATTAATACACTTGAAGAAAATCACTGGGTACACGAAGTCAATGACCAATGACCTATATGTGACATAACCCTTTATGTATCGCTCGAATGGGGATTCAGTTTGTTTCAAAACTAATAGTCTTCAATCATTTGACAGCTGCTGGTGAAAAACATGTACAAAATGATCCCAATACAAAGCATTGGTGTCGTCCTTAATCAACTTTTCTCCCAAAACCACGAGACAATATATATATAGTTGAATAATGTTATTACATATTCTCTAGCACCACACATGCACAGCTAGGTTAGATATTATAAGAGCTATGGGCACTGCACTCAGGGACTTGCGTAAAGTGCATTTGACTATTGTATGGAACATATATAGTTCAAAGCAGATTCTAGCGATATAAACCCCATATTATGTAATTGCAGCTCCAGCCCACGTCTATCTGAACATAATGAACGTCGTGGCAATGAAACGGTTGCTGACAAAATGTAATACAAATGCGGGTAATAAAGAGACTCGAACGATTGCCTTGGTGATTGAACATCTAAGGTAGCTGATGTAATTATTAACATCTTCCTGTTGATATGATGGCATGACCTTTTACAACACACGCAGCTGGATTTCCACACCACAAAGAACAATAACATCAGATAATGGACCATAACATCGGATGGTAAAACCTCAAAAGACGCTAAACACCGAGTAATTAATTTTACGAGAAGTCTTTTGTGTAGCGGCATATGAGAACCATAAAAGTTTTGTAATGCATCGCAAATTGCCAGGTATCAATATTTTCTAATGTTCTTATGCACTTTAGAAAAGACTGAGTGTACCCCTCAGAGATTGAAGGTGTCGGGTGTGCAGACCGTATTCGGTATGAATATTCCTATTGAATTACCTCTAACCACCTTGTAAACTATAATAAAAATCAGAATCAGCACCTAGTGGAAAATGCAATTGCTATCCTCTGAGGAATTAAACCATCTTATGGAATTTTGTTAAGTATCAATATGCATCAAAGCTATATGAGTGTTCCATATAGGAGTAATAAATTCCCTGGCTTTGGTATTCCGGGGCAATTATATAAAATTCACGCATTCCAGGGAAACCAGCATTAAAACGGTTAATGTAGAAAGCAGAACGTACATTGTAGACATTCGAAAATCGTAATCGTGTAGAATTCAAACCAAGAATCAAGGCACGACAAGCACCCGGTTTGGATTACACGATTGCGGTTTTCGCCAAGAGAAACTGAGAGCTACGATATAATCCCCGAATGATATGTACGGGATTAAGAATTTATTAGAGGATATGGACTGTCATTTCCTAAATTATAATTACTCATGCGACATTTCCATACCATGCGCACTCTAACGTCTAGATGTGGGAATGCGATTTCCCGTAATTACCACCCCAAACACGTATGCTTCAGGGTTGAAGCGACCCTGGGGCACGAAGCTAACCCGTGATTATGCAAATATTGGTGTGAACGATACTCGCATTTCGAGCGATATGTCGCCCGGGTGATTCACATCCAAGCTTGACCTAATAATTTACTCGACAGCAAGTCTCTATTCGGCGCTACTCATAGATTTTGAGAGATCTGGAAAGCTGGGTTGAAGCAGGTCTCGATTTAGGAAGGAATTTAAGAATAGAATTACAACACACTTCATTAAAATCAGGAAATTACCTGCACTGGGATTTAATATCACCCTCATTCATTACTTTATTTTGTATCGCCATAGCGCGGTTTAATTCGGAATATTAGAGTCTATCCTTGTTCATAATATATCGGGACTATACCTCCCTGATAAGACCACAAACACAATCAATAATTGGAATTGAAAGCGGATCTGATGGGGATTATGTACGATTCCACATTCCCAAAATTCCTTCGAAATTCCTACATTCAACTTTCTAAATTCCTGCAAGCGAAGCCCCAGTCGAACTTTGGTGGCAATAGATTATTCCAATGCAGTCGTCGCCACACAAAAATTGAGGCGGCTTATGTTTACGACTTGCGTTGAAACAAAACGCAACGTTTACGACTATCACCTGTGAAGTTACACACACTTCGACGAACTTTATACTTTGTGAAGAGCCGCACAATATAGATATGCATTCCCTATGCATTCTCTCACTAGACCCGTTTTTAATGAGTAATAATGCAACGGACATAATCCTCCCTAACATTACTCGCGCGCCGTGACAGCTTAGGTTCTGCTAACTCCTGCATGCATAAAATAAAAATAGAGTTCGGTGGATTGAAACCGCGATAAAATGTATCTTGTGGCTTATTGTTAAATAATTTACCAAATTGATTCGTTTCCATAGCGGATGAATAATGACCCGCTGAACGGCAGTCCCTTTCAGCAAATGGAAGGCACGATTACTCACTTGAAGTGTCCTTCGGTAACGTCACATTACC
>ATSW01010216.1:0-18107 GCA_000444245.1 Botryllus schlosseri
GTATCGATTCAGCAATCCGGCCCGCCAAGTACTTAATTTTCCTACATCCGGCCCGCCGACTAAAGAAGTTGCCCGCCCCTGCACTTCAGGGCAAAAACTATGAAAAGGAGGTAAATCGAGTTGTGCGCGAAAAATTCCTTTATTTGACCGCAGCTTCGCGCCCCCCTTCATACGCTTTCACGCCCGCAAAATGTTGGGGCGCTCCCCAGTTTGAGAACCACTGGTATAGACCAAACCCTAATTCCACAATCATTACCAGTGCAGGAGTCACCAACATGGTCCCTATTCATATAATCCTACGGAATGAGGCTTTGAGACCATTGATGTAAAGGAATTGTCATCGCCAATGATTGTTGTCTCTGACTAGGGTTACGTTTAAAACAAACTGTGTTTTAAAAACTTCGTTTAAAACATGTTTTAAACAGTGTTTTGAACAAATGCCTTTTTGAAAAAAGTTTTGCGTTTTTTTTTCAAAAGTTGAATAATTATGCTCTAATTGTGTAAATACTTCCGAAAAACATGTAGTATGAGCCTACGGACGATTTGCACCCAATATAGTCTACGTATACGAGGTGGAGAGGCTGGAACCCTCGCCATCGTCGTCGGTTCAACAGTTATAGCAAGTAGATGTATAGATCATTTGTACGGAATGGGTGTTCTAACGATGATGACCGCCTTCTGTATAAATGCTGCATAACGAGGTAGTTAAAGATATTTTTATTCTGTTTTTGACAGTGATAGAAAGCCCGTATCGTCAAAGGAGCCATATGTACCCTATATTTTCAATTGTCTGTGCCAATCCACTGGCACGTCAAAATTAATGTTCTTTGATGCAATGGCTAAAAAAGAACAAGAAATAAAACAATAAGAAACATGTTTTAAATATGTTTGTTTTAAATTGATTTTTGTTTAAATGCAAACCTAAATACAACATACTTGTCTTCAGTTGCCAGGTGTCCAATGTTGCACTCGTTCGCTTACGGAGAATCGCCGTCTTCTTGTTGTATAATTTCAAATAAACAATGCGGAGCTCCGAAAATAACCCAGACGCCGTCGCTTCCCGTGAAGCCTGGTCATTGGCCATGGAACGTGAGTATAGCCCATCGCAGCAGACATCAACACATATCCCTGAACAGCTCGGAGCAAGTAAAAATTGTGTAAAGATATCACGATGCAGATTTATATGGTCTAGGCCAGTGGTTCCTATAACCTTTATTAACCTGGGAAGCCCTTACGCTCACCTGGAAGACTTCAGAGAACGACTAATTTTCGCCTAGTCACAAAAATAAATATATACCGCATTGCTCATTTTCCACTCATTATACATTACTATAGAATACTGGTCTACAAATCGAACTGTGCATCAACAAGATGTCTGATCTGATCCAAAAATCTTTCCTGTGATGTAAAATTGTTTCCGTTCCCTGAGGATTGTCTGAGCAGTTCTGAAATGATGCAACTTTCTACATGTATCTGCCGAAACAAAACAAAAAACCTTATTAGAATGACCCAACATTATTTACTGAATCATCATAAAATGGGGTGTATTTGGCCGATTTTCTCTGCCCAGTTTTCCCATTGCACGACCCAACATTTTGACCGAAAATCAGGGATTCGGGCCATCCCTGACATTGCGTTTATATGCTGTAATTCAGACCTTCTTATTTTCTCTTGTCTTAGAATATCGATTAGTTTACCTTTAGGCTCTATTTTCCAAGGCAATCATCTTCGAGACGCTGCCTGGACACTATGCGACGACATGCTCCGGAGTTTTAATTTCCAACAATATGGTATTGTCAACAGCAGCATGCTTTTTCGAGTAAGTAGCGTGCTTTCGTGTGAAGTATTCATGTGAAAGCTAATTTTGTCGACACGTACTCCCATTTCGCACACGTGATCGCCCTCGTGTTCAGATCTAGCATTCTCGAACTGATATGACCTCCGTCGTCATGGAGTCATTTTTTCTAATATTGGACATGGATGTTAAAGAATGATACGTTTATACTAGTGCAGTGATTCTCAAACTTTTTGACTTCATGACAGTGAAAAATTTCGCTCTGTCCGCGATAGCCTTTCGACCGTATATTGCTTCTAAGTCAGTGGTGTCAAACTCAAATTGCATCGCGGGCCGCATTCAAGCCTTCAAATCACTCGCGGGCCGGACCAGTCAACTGATTCCAAAATGTTACCACTTGAATACCTTAAAAGTATATATAATAATACTCGGATCATAAGGTTAGTAGCAAGTCGCAACACCTTTATACGTGGGCGTTGAGCTTCCCCTTCAAATACCATTCTGAGAAGAATATTATTATTATTATATTCTTGGAACACATGCACAATACGTCGTCATTTCCCGTACACAGGGAACACAAGTAAAACAATGATTCCCCGTGACCATTAATGACTCCACATTAGCAACCTTCACTTTCATTGCCTTTTTCCTTTTACACTCTCGCGAATGTCCTTCGAAAAAGTGCTGACTCAGCATATTTCTACTTTCTATATTTCAGTTTTTTCCGTCTACTCCCATTGTAGAGAATTTCGCACCCCGCCATAATGTGTCCTATTTTGCTGTATAATATCGGCAGGGTCCTTTGCATAGTATCACTTCAGAGTTCTGTTACTGCAGCAGTATGAGCCCGCTGTTTCTGGCTTGTGCGGCATTCACGCGAAAAGCAACATTGCGCATTTTTGATTTTCGCGTATTTGTCTTGCTCAGATGAATAAATTTCCTATTTATTCGTTCAATGCCCAATAATACAAGTAGTTTGCATTCGATTTGGTCGTCATGTGGTACAATACGTCGTTACCTCTGTACTCCTTATAGGGGGGAGATGTTCCTTTTGTGTGTCCGTGTGCAGCGGTCAGTCCCGTGTCCGAAACTATAGCCCTGTCGTACGGTCTCGTGATGGTTTTAATTTCTTCAATACCAATCCGCATCACCAGTTTTCTTTCAAATATTCGACAGGTCTCTTCCCAAGGGTGGTAACCGTCAGTTGAGTCATTGCAATGTTCGCTCGTGTCGACAGTGAAACATCAACGCTCGTTGTATTTTTTCTTTTCGGAGATTTGTCCGCGTATACGGAGGTTTTTCATGTTCTGGAATCACGGTCTAAACGTGTGGATCGTCATCTCCCGCGACCATCTCTATTCAATAGAATCCAGACAATCCATCAGACGTAAATACTTGTAATGTACTTACGTGTACTTAATGTACCTCCTTTATCAGGAATCCGGAGAGATGACTGAGCCATCTTTGAATAAGGGTTTTTTCGCCTTGTCCGTCATCCTTTTAAGGCGTTCGAACACACCTGTGTTGTTAGTGATTATCGTAAAGGGTAAAGCACGCCTCATAGACTACCATTATTCCACCGAATCCTTTAAGGCTTTGAGTTCTTTAGTGCATGGTTCATAGGCTTTCGCCGCTAGAGTTAACCACTTTGGACTGTACTATCGTGTGCGGCTTGCGCTGTCTCGTAATCTTGCAGTAACTCTTCAGCCCAAAGTACTGGTGTCATTCATATTCTTCGCCTGGCCCTCCATTTTACGACGTCAGGACACGAAAGGTTTAATTGAAGCATCATTAAGCTCGATCTCGCATGGATACTGTCATAATTATGATAGTTACGCAATTCACATATTTCCCTTCTGTTCACAAATTTTTCTCTTGATCGCGAGTTACTTGACAACGAGAATTCTCACACGCCAGCACAACCGTTGCAAACCATAGGCCAGTGTTTTTTCAAACTGTATGACGGCTCGCTCCTGTGCGGGTGAAAAAAATCAGTGCGAATGACAAAATTGGTGCAAATGATGCGAATTGAGATCGTGAATAACTGGCAATTTTTCTCATGTGAAACAATTCAAATAAACCTAATAAGAAAGTCAAGGGCAGTACAACTTTTGTAGTTGAGACACAATTGTAAGAACTTATTCAATTTAGGACGCACGACTAATCGTAGCTCTCAAAAGCCGCAGCGAATTAATTATATTCGTGCTATAATTAATACGTATCCAAAAACCTAGTTTAGCAATCGGCTCAACGGCCGACATCAGTATGTCAGCCCATCTGAGCTTGCGACAGGCCTGAAAATAACGTCCAATCGACTTTCTGCTCTCTATTGCTAAGCATTCATCATATCTTCGTAAGAACTGTCCGATTAGTGCGAGGCACAAGGGTAACGGCAGCTACCGTCATCATAGACTCACATTTGCAAGGTACTGTTAGGCCAACAAACCTGGGATAAAATGCGGAGTCAAAAACATACGCGGCGACCAGACCTTGGCCAGAAAAATGACCGATGCTGAATAGTTAAATCTTCACAATATGCACATGATTCACTGTCGGCACGGAACAGTCCCGTTATTGCAATCTGAGTACGCAGTAATTATAGTCGTACAAACGCGACACATAGAAAAACTCAAATCACTCCAATTTGAGTTCGCGCGCGTCATACATGTTTTGTGGGCCTGCGTTGGGTAGAATTGTGATGTGCGCGCTCCATATCTCTTACATGTCCGTGAAACCGTAGCATAATACTGCCATACTCAGGTAGCGAGCTCCATTGCGCCTATTCTCCCTAAAAGTTTCGGACTTTACTTTTGAAATCGAAACGAGCCCAAACAAAAAAATCCTTTGATACGAAGTAGGCTACTTGATAGCTTAAGCTACATAGTAGTCAATTTATTGTACATCCACGAAACCCCGTCGAGCATCTTCGTCTTCCCTTGCACAATAATCTTTGGCAGCATGTGCGAATGAAATTAGCTTTACAAAACAAGCGCAAATGGAACCCCAAGTCAAAAAGCACCGCACCCGGCACCACCCACCGCGCAACTCCATCACGTATACTCAACACGATAGGCTCCCCGATCATCACAATTCAGCGCCCCCAACAGGCGCAATCAGGGCCGAATTAAAAAACCACTCCATTTTCAACCTAGGTGTCACTTGTCAGTGTTTGATTTGTTATTAATACTGCGCATTGTGTAGTGCACGGCGTGGAATTTCGTTGTCAAATATTGATGCAACACGAGCTTTTCGGGTGNGCAATTTCTGAATTTATTCGATTACTTCGAACGGGATCCTTCTATGTTCCAATGAAATTCATTGCTGGACGAATTCTGTTGAGTGCAACCATATCACGGATCGAATTTCAAACCTATGGGATGTGTATTTTCATTGACAAGATCGCGGCATGCCCCCATATTGCTATTACTGCAATAACACGAGGATACTCAAAAGCGCACCATTCTACGATCAAATTCGACTGGCTGATCGGGGCCTACGTAGGCCGTAGGTCCCGGGCTGACATCAACCAGCGCGTTATCGGCATTAAAACCTCAGGCGCGCAGTCAGGGAACTAGTACTAGCAACCTCACTTCCTCGAAACGCCAACCTCCAACTCGCGCCATCGCTGCCGCGTACCGCAAATCAGCGAGAATCACCTATATGAAAAATAGGCTATCGACATCCCATGTGCACCATCGGCGGTGGTTTAATTTCAGCGCGTCCGCACCTAAGCTCGCTACCACCCCCAGATACCATTCCGCCAAGTAGTAACAATCTCTGAGTGTAATAGTGTTTGTGTTTGTGTTTATGTAACTTTTTTTATCATTGTTTTACTAAAACTTATGCCCGCGTCTGAACCAATTGTGTTCGCTTTCCTTGCCGAATCTGGTTAGTTAGGTATGACTAGCCCTCCCTGTAAGTGTAACTATTGCAGGTTTGCGGCATGTCTGCAATTTCGTCATCAGCGCAACCCTGCCGGCCGATGTTATAGTACGATCAGATTGACTACTACTAAGCATTTCGTACAATAAATTGAGGCCGATTCCAGCAAACTAACGATCCTCATCAGATGTACAAATTCGATCTCATCCTTAGAAACGTAGATTCGAAACACTATCACGATTTGACGACCAAATATACTTTCTCGTTCCGCAAATTAAGGTGCATTATTTGCATTGACGAGGGCAGCAAGCTGAGCCTGAAGTATCTTGTGAATCATTTTTGTGATAAATTTTCTCGAAGCGCAAAGTTAAACAGTGTTTAATTGTTTGCGCCTACTAGTTGGAACATGTTCCAATGCCCATGACATAAATCCAACTATGCTTTGCGAACGTAAATCGGGAAATGCAGCAATGCACTCAGAATGGATGTTTTAAATAGCAACCAATTGCCGCGATGTGAGCTACTCAATACTAAGCAAAAACACATTGTGCCGGCGATAAGGGGTAATTACCAAACCTGTTTATTTTTGGATTTCTCCAAAAATAACAAAAATAGCTTATTTTTGGATGTTTTCAAATTTTATTTTTGGAGGATCTCCAAAAATAAGAATTGAAGGTGTTTTGAGCCCTATTACTACTGAAGAAATCCACCAAAAGTATGTTACTATCATGTATTCAAGTCCTCCAACACATAGATATCATCAGTGATCTTGATCTAACTTTCCAATACATTCTTCACAAATTTAGTATTTGGCCTGGAGGATGCCTTCTAAAGCATATTAATCACTGCGAGACGCCCCCCCCTGATTTTCGAGATATCGGCCTCGAACGTCGCAATTGTGGGATACATCGAGGTTAGGGGTCCAAAAATGGAGGAATGTCTAACTCCTCAAACATTCCAATCTTCCAAGCCTTTGCTCCTGAAAAGCTCTCGTCAGTAATGCGCTTGAAACCTCATCCCATGCGTGCCTCTTTGAACTTGACAGCCCAACACCCCAACACCCTCTGACGTTCCTTGTGGTGGTTCTCGTCCCAGTCCTCACCTGGACACAGGCGTTCGACCAGGCGCATGAGCTCCTGCTGCTCCATGATCAGAACGTCAAGACCATAAAGCTTCGTGACGGTGGTGCTCAGCTATGTGCGAGCGTGACCATGCGATCGAGAACGATCAGATGCACCACAGCAGCGAAGTTGCACACGCCGGACTGTTTTCGTCCATAACATCAAGGAGTTTGGTACGGTTGCCAGTCAACCAAGAGGCCACCCTCTTCATTGACAATAAACGAGCGTCAACAAACTTGGGGTGCACGCTTTCCGTCTACTCTGGATCAAGTTGTGTTGCCGTCTGAAGCATCAGCAGATGAGTCCCGTCATCGTGTGGACCAAGTGATTGTGACAGAGGTGGCTGTATATGATTTCGCCGTTCCCTTTGCCTCACTCAAGCTGCCTTCCCGTCTTCTCTACATGTCGCACTGTGAAACTTATAGGAGTACAAAGGCGGAGGGGCGGGCAGGCAGGCAAGGTCAGCAGAAACGTGAAGTGGATTGAGTGGAAGTAGTTTTAGCGTTTCGGTGATCCCTTTCCTCACATAGATGCTGTTTTGTGTGTTTTTATGAGTTTTCTGGTCGTTAACATCGCTCTGACTTGTTTATTTCACTGAAAAACATCATCCAAAAAAACCTTATTTTTGGATGTTTTCAAATCTTATTTTTGGAGAATCTCCAAAAATAAAATCCAATATCCAAAAATAAACAGGCCTGGTAATTACTGATTGGCCGCGCGCGTTTGTAATCATAACTCTTGTCTATTTTTTGTGTTCTAGAATTGTCGTGCCGTGTTACTGCTCAGTCCAGCGACGAATGCCGAGCGCGCGGCAGTCAATGACATAATTTCGAAATCGTCGTGACACGAATCTCGCCAATTGGTCGCGGCCCGCGCAACGCCGACTATACGACTTGTCGAACTGTAACCGAATATTAGCATAAGAATGATCATCTCAAAAGGAGGGGGTCTCGACACCCCTGGCCAAAAGGAGGGAGTCTCGACACCCCCATGGCCACGCGCCTGCCNCCACTCCATGCTAAAATAAAAGTCGCCGCCTATGACCGTAATAATAATAATAATAATAATAATACGGAATCTTTCCTAGTGCTTGGTATTCGTCTAATATACCTCGGATCAGTTAGATTAGTTGCGCGATATGCGCAATCCAAATTTAAGATAGGGTCGACACAACGCGGGTTATTCCAGGTATAGCTCTATTAAAACCGCAACATCGATGGCTTATGGGTCTGAGTTCGACCAAGGTTGACTTCAGAATTCCTAAGCCGTGTTGGTTTATCTAGGCCAGTGGTTCCCAACATTTTCCCACCCACGTACCATGTTGAGGTTTTATGCAGTGCTCGCGTACCACCTATATAAGTTACGCGCGTTTCCACCATNTATGACGTCATANTCACGTATTTGACCTATGCGAGNTGTATTANCAAATTCTATTGAANTAAGCCAGGGATGTCAAATATACNGCCCGTGGGCNGGATCCNGCCCGCCAGACGATTTTATCCAGCCCGCATAGCAANTCTGAGTACATTGANAAANNATTATATCATCAATCACATCCACAGTAATAAANCAAANTACAANGTCCGCGTTGACAGTTAAATATNTTGTATTCATCACAAAGCATACGCAGGGCTAACGCCAGATTATGTCTAAAGCAAGGGTGGCCAACCTTTTTGCCATTCACGGCGGCATTTCGACTACTCGTGTAGCCTACGGCCGCATTCCAGGGCAGAGTCGAAATGAACGAGCTGATGGACGCCAAATACCCAGGTTAAAGTGTCTATGTCCATTTTCCGGTGAACTCCAGACTAATCTATGTAATGATAGGCTTACTATGCGCACAAAATCGCGAGTGGTCACTGATAATGTCAAGGAAGGAAGTCATCATAGTCGCGCTAAGCGCGAAAAAAAATTCAGATTCACCAATGAATTTTGTCATTGATATTATTAGTTTTACATATTACCATCAAACATTTATCCTTTCTCATCTCGTGTGATCAGATTCACTGGTATAGAGTTGATGTAGGGGTGTTTTCGAAAATTTAAAGCTAGTTATAAATTATGATGCATCTTCGGGTGGGCCAATTGGTATTAGTCACTTTGTAGCATGCTGTTATTTCTTGACCTCCCATCAGGATTGTTAGCATAGTGAGGAGCACACGATTCCGCGCTGATATTTCCATGTGAGGCGCATCATTTCCCACCGATGTTCGCATATGTATTGTGGGGCTGTGATTGCAAAGGGTGCTACTATAGTAAAATTGAAAAATGTAATCGCATTAAATCACGTGCAACTCGGAGAAAACTTCAAAATTAATGAAAATCTTTCAAGAAATCGGGGGTCAATTCCTAAATTCAAATTTCATGTCGGCGGCCGCTAACACATACTAATTGAATTGCGTGCCTACGCCCACACAAATTCCCTCTTATGGCCGCAGGTTGGCCACCCCTGGACTGAAGCAAAGGGAGAGAGAGAGATATGATATTCTTTTTCGCCTGCACCATCGAGATGCTTTCACGACGGAGTTGCGATACGTCCCCATGAGGTCATCTAGTCTGCGCCCCCGTTTTTTTCTCCTCCATGCTATCCGTGATTGCTGAGCGCCTAGCAGGATAGCTGCGGATACCAATTTTCAAGTCTTTGGTATGACCCGGCCGGGGATCGAACCCACGACCTACCGCTCGAGAAGCCGGACGCATAACCATTACATGCACTATCTCGCTCGGCAGGGAACACTTTAATATGTCTACTTGTATCCCCGGTAATGACATTTTTTTAGCGGTTCAACCCTTTTGAAGGGGGGACATATTTTGCAGAATTGACCATAACTTTTCAAATTCATACCGGGACCTCACCGTGACTTGAATATATGGTCTGTTACAGTTTAAAATTGGACGGAATACAGCCCTCTACCGTTTCCGCCATCGATCGACACCCGAAGACATGTCTAAGTTTTTTTCATTAAACTGAATAATTTTTTTTTTCCCAAAAAATCTCTCTCTCTTTCTCATTTTCCAAGGCTGACCCCCAGGATGGCGTCAGAGAATCAAAAATGATGCTTCAGTGCATAGCCACCGTTGCCAGGTTTCGAACAAGCCGTCAACCATGGCCGTAAACCTCGCGGCTCTCCCGATATCGAAAAATAAAAAATACTTGAAAAATTCACATATGGGCGTGGTCAGTGAGTGGTCATAATGGTCAATTTCCTGATAAATACCGAATCGGACCCCTACCGCCCAGTTTATTGCATGAAAATACGAAGAATACTTTATCTTGTCATATCCAATCATTTTCAGGCATAGTAAACCAGTTTATTACTCATATTTCGGCATAAACTTGTACTTAAAGTTGATCATGTTCTTGAAAATCATCGAAGCGTGACCAAAATTAACAAACCCCCTCAGAAACCTCACCAAAACAAGGTTTGATGTTCGAAACGATGAGAAGTTGCACGAAATACCGTACAAGTTGACTTCTGATGTTCTGGCTGAATTTTCGACAAAATTTCCCACTCGGAAAATATCTGGAAATTTCAGGTGATAACCATTTTTTCGGGTTTTTGTAATTTTTTTTTTCGTTGGGAACTAATTTTTTTTTAGTAAGGTACCAAATGAATCGGAGAAATATCAGCTTTCCATAAAACCAAGTACCCGATGCCTGCGGCGTGTCAACACGGAGAAATCGGAGTTGTCATGACTCGAGTCATGACTCGACTCGAGTCTTTTTCTCAAAATACGGAAATGACTCGACTCGACTCGAGTCAATCTGTGTATTGACTCGACTTGGACTCGAGTCATTGCGCATGACTCGAAGCAAGTCATTGACTCGAGATTCAGACGGCCAAGACCGACATTTCATTGTAATTTCGAAGCCAACACACTATTGGGATTTCGTTTGTTGATACTAGTGCTTGAAAATGCGACCAGAAACTGCTAAAAGTGAGGAAAATTGATATATTATAAATGCAAACCATTCAATATCACCAAACAGAGTTAACAAAGTGGGTTTAGGAAGACTTTAAATGGAAACTGAGCAGTCAACACAATGACTTGGACTCGGACTCGAGTCATAATATCATGACTCGGACTCGATCCTCTGTTCACTGACTAGGACTCGGACTTGACTCGGTGGGAATTGAAAATGACTCGACTTGACTCGAGTCAAAAATATAAAAGTGAGATTGACTTGTGACTCTGAGCCTTGTGACTTGGTTACAACTCTGATGGACAGTCATCACGGATGAAAATCCTTGCTCGCATTCCCACGTATAAGGCAAAATTAGCAGCTGGGGAATAGCGGGAGACGACGGCTTCAAAAAACTCAAAATCAACCTCACCTGAACTAATAATTCCCTTTAATCGAAAAAAAAACAGAATCTGCTCGCGCACCACCTGGAAGACCTTCGCGTACCACTAGTGGTACGCGTACCATAGGTTGGAACCACTGATCTAGGCTACCTGTGGCGCATCATCTGCGCAAGCGGTGTCTTACAAAAAGAATCCCGAAGTAGGCAGTGCTATAAGTTGGCCGTTACGGAATGAAAATGAAGAATATCGGCCTGGTGTAAATAGCCATAGTGGTCGGCGAACACCATGAATCACAAAATCAATAATAACTATTTTAAGCTCTTTCATGGCAGTTCAACAGTACGTCCAATCACAACAACTCGTATGCCACATGCGATTTCCGGTGTTCCTTGTTGAAAACTAGTACCGCGCAAGCCTGCAATTTACACTTAGGTTCAATTGTTAATTTTGCGCACGGTCGTGAACAGACCGTGTCACCCCTCGGTAGTAAAACCCAAATTGACAACGGTGTTGGAAAATCTATTTATCCGACACAAAACCTACCGACTGGCTCTGCAATATCTAATGCAGAAGTCTCAAACTAAAATGTGCTCGCGGGCCAATTTCCTAGTTTTTTGATGACGCTGCGGGCCGCAGCATCAATTATGCGAATATTGTATAATTTCAAAGTAGGCCTTATTTGACGGGATCTTGCAGACAGGCATTCCACTAACATCGTGAAATGTAATTTACTATTGTATATTCACGCTTACACGGAAAAAATAACATTTTCAAATATTTGAATAAAATTGCTTTTGTGCCGCGCATAATTAGTAGATTGAGTTATAGACATCATGACATCGTAAAAGCTGTCGGGTTATAATATTCAAGCTTTGACCTTTGACGTGCCACAATTTTATGTAGAATATCCTAAATTTTACTGAAAATTGATCTGACGAAATGAATCTGGTTAATTCAGTACTTACCTTCCGACCTTGATCTCGGGTATGGTAGTCCGCCCTGGTGCTAAAGTGTTTCTTGCTTGTGACGTAGTTGTTCGTTTCGACTTTTCCGACTTGTATTGTGTCAGGCACGTCGTCATGGTGTTGTGTTGTTGTTACGAGACGATTGATTAGTGATTACACGAATTGATCGCGTATAGGGCTCAGTTTCGAACGTATTGCGCACCCGCGCTTTTAATACCGGACTTGACATCCTACGTATAGCTCGGTCAGAACCGGGGTATCAAGTTGGGATGATTTCGTTCTACCAGAACTGGGCGGTCCAGACGATGGAACCGCGGCCGGAATCATGGTCGCTACAATAGCACAGCTTGTCCAAGATTTCGTTGTCGGCGAAGGGAATAATGTTGAGGCCAACGTCACCATCGTAGACCGCATTCTCGCCGCCAGCCTCCTCACCACTGAATTTGTTGGTTTGCTGGCAGCCCCGGACACAGGGCTTGACATTCTACCTTCTCCAGTAGAAGGTTGATGAGTCCTTGTATTAGATCGAAACATCAAGCTCGTGGTATTTTCTGTGGGTGTAAGCGTTGATAACCCGTTTCCAGGAATGGTGTCATCTTTCGTCGTGACTATTACTGTGTTAACGTAGCCGACTTTCAGTTGTGGCTCGAATATTGTTATTTCCTGTTATTTCCTGTTATGTTCACACTGGTTCTAGTACGACCGGTGGTCCGTCTATCAGCAGTTCCCGTTCTTCCCGTTGCTTCTAGTGAGTCATGTTGTGTTGGTTCGGCGCGTGGTCTGGCCAGCATTATGCTAGTGGGTATGACGGGTTTAATTTTTTCGGAACTGGGCGGTCCAGGTAGTAGACCCAGGGTTGTAGTAACAGTCGTTGCAACCCTACTGACCCTTACAGGTCCTGTTACATTAGTCATAAGTCGTATATCGGTCCGGGGCTCTCCGCCCACGGTGTTTTCCATCCCCACAGTTTTTTCTTTCGTAATCTGACGCGTAGGTACCGAAATCGCAGCAGGATACGCAGTCGTCGAAGGTATGCACCGACCCAATTTTCATACGCATGGTAGTCTTGTCGACAGCACCTGTGATGGCGGTTCGTAGGATTCCCTCAGGTCTGTCGGTATTTGCTACTGGATCCGATTGTTTTTGTGTCGCACGTGGCTCGTTCACCCACAGAATGGCGGGCATGGTCTTTTCCGTCCTTTCTGAACCGGGCAAATCGGATGGTGGGACCACGGCCGTTAGTTCGCCAACTGATGTCCATCCCCACTCAATAGTATCCCTCCCCGTCCTTGGTAGAGTAGTCATAATCGCGGGTGCAGTGGTCATGGTCACGGGCGCAGTGGGCGACTGGTATGATATTACCCCGCATCTCGTCAATTATTCACAGTAAGAAACTGGTCAATACACACATAATCCGGGGAGCAACCTGCACCAAAAGGAAAATGGCGGGATTGGAGTAAATTTTTTAAAATTTCAGTAATGCAGTCAAATTTTTATTCCTATGCAATACATGGAGTCTAAGTCAGATTACAGAATTGCAGTAGATGAAGAATTGGTAAGGGTTACAGAGCAGAGGTAGAGATGATTGAAAATGAAGAATCGAAATTACAGAAATGATGCTGTGATTCACAAGTATAATTTTAGTCCAGTGGTGCATTCAACGCCTTCCGAAAAATAAGAAGAATATCGGCCTGGTGTAACTGACCATAGTAGTCGACAAACACCATGAATACCCCAAAAACAAACAAACAAACGCCTTCCGAGCACAGTGCCCAATAACGTGATCTTATTATTATTATTACAACGCACAACAGTGGGTAGCCCGATCAGGGCATCACATTTTGTCACACAGTGTTTCTTTATGTTCAATGCGCTCTTTCGGCAGTGTCTTTATCTTCAAGGCTTTCATCGGTTCTTTCTTGATCGTCGACTTACAGCTCGACCCTCTGTCATATCTGGACTTTTTAAGTCACCGCAATTGTAGTGAGGTGGGCGATGAGGAGCCCATATAACCTCCGGCACATACAAGTTAGTCCGAACCGGGATTCGAACCACTGCCAATGGTGTCGTGGCGCTGATGCCTAACCAACTACGCCACTCGCTTCCCCATTCTGAGAAGATGAACTTACCGCATGATACCGACTTTTAGGAGACTCGTTATCTTTGTTAATCTAAGTTGCGTCTCGAGTCAGAGTCCTTCATTTTGATCTAAACAACTCGTAGTTTTTGCCCGTGACCCAGTAGCGGACCTCGTTAGTATCCGCCGCTGTATCAGAACTATAATTATAATTAATAATATAGCTTCCAGCAAAACGGGCGTACACCTTCGGTAATCTCACTGGTCTACTCGAATCTTTGTAGCCAGTCCTGGTCGTGAGGAAACGCGCTTGGGAACCCCTTAATGTCACCGGCTCGTCAGATATAACGATTTGCCTATTGGTTCAATTTTATTCAATACATACATCTATACTTGGTAATAAATATGTGCATGTCTGTCTCCTCTGTTCATCTGTTACTTACCACCACTGTTTACAGCTACTCCATACAATTTGGATGGCGTGTCCTACTAGGCAACACCACATTGGAGAAACCAGTTGACGCTCATCAAATATACGACATCGAATCAGTCATTAAGCACGCCGACTATAAACATGAACATATTCTGAATGACATCAACGACATCTGCCTAGTCAAGGTCAGTTGAGATGTTTATATGAAATACCAGGGTCGAAAGCATGACCGCAAGGTCTGTGGAAAAATATTGTTTTTCAAATCTCACTGAACACCCCACACAATTTCTAGTTTGTATAAAAAACGCAAAAAAAGATACTTCCACATATTGCAGGGAGTAATGGACACTTCGCAATAAAGTTCAGAATCTCAGCTCTTTAGCAATACTATCACTTGCATCACACTACGAATATGTGATCTTATTAACTGAGTTTGTTCTGTCTAGTAGTAGATTTATCCGAATGCTATTTTCTTGAATTTGTATGCGTTGTAGTCCGTGGCACACAAGACGTTAACACAGTGGTTCTCAACCGGTGTGCCGCGGCACACTAGTGTGCCATTTACGTCTGGCAAGTGTGCCGCGAGCGTATTCTTCGGAATTTTGAAATTATGCGCCTAATGATTCTAGTTTATAGCAAATAATCAATAATTTAAATTGAGCTTGAAGTGAAGGTTGTACATTTGACAAATCAAAATTGATATCATGCCCGCAAACAATACCCCCCTCGAATTCGCTTTAGCGGGCAGATCGCGTGACTTGAAGGCTGAATTCAGTTTTGCACAATCGTTGATTGATTGCACGCAGAGAAGAGAAGAGCAGACATATCGTCGCCTGTACGACAATGCAGTTTGCTAATCCGCATTGTCTCCCCAGTAATCTGCGNGAAATGAACTCNTTTGGAATTGACGTTNGCGTTTACAAATTTGAATTTCGAACACGGCAATCCACATTGTGNTCGTTAGGTATCGTGCCGGCGCTTCCGTTAAAATGTAGGCTTGTAGCGCAACNTTGTGTTACTGTCAACTAATATGAGTATTGAGAAGTGAGGTTGATCAAATTATATCAGGTAACAAACNTCTTCGCTTCGCCGCTTAGTTTATAATNTTGGTTTGTTGGAAGTATAGTTGGACNGGTGTCTGCCAGTAGAACTATTGAGGAATGGCTATCCTCAAGCGTGCTACACGATCTGCGTGAAAAAGCATTGTATAGCCTGGTATAGCCTGCACCTCAACGCCTCCGTATTCGTTAGCGGCGATCNTGCTTTACCTCTTCGACCCAATCCGGCAATAGGCATATTTATTGTCAAACAAATCTATTGAAATCGANTCTATGGCAGCCCGAAGTTTCTGTAAGGTCGTAGGCCTATATCTAAATGACCCCTTTTGACTTTCGTCTGAATGCGCCTNGTTTGTTGTATTCACGAAGGAACGATATTCTGGCCCGAGGAAAACGACGACTTTCTAACACGACTTGGTAAGCTATATGATGGCNGCTTTACCTACAAAAGATTACNTTTAGTTTATTTAAAAAAGGGAGCANAGAAAGATTCTGGATTGACTGCAGAGGTTGTCACATTAGTCGGCGTTACTACTGCGTGCTAATAAGTATTCTGGTAGTTTGCTGGTGCCGTAAGCCCAAAAAGTTCAGAACNACTGTGATGGTGTGCCGCGANCTATTTTTCATTTCCAAAGGGTGCCGCGAGGTCAAAAAGGTTGAGAACCACTGACCGTTAACAGGTCACCAGTGCAACTCTATAAAATTTTAATAAAAACAATAGTACTAATGCAGGGGCTGGCAACTTCTCCAGTCGGCGGGCCGGATATGACGAAATTAATGGACTTGGCGGGCCGGATTTCTGAATCCGTACATTAAACGCGTATTTATCCACCTTTTCTAGGCGCGGGCCGGATTCCTGAATCGATACATTAAATGCGTGTTTATCCACCTACACAAGGATTCATCGCATTTATTGTAGTCTAAACTTTAGGTTTGAAGCATAGAGACCAAAGCAGTATTGAATGAATTTAATAACGTAATGTAGCCTAGACTGTTGAGGTCGATGAGACATCTGCGGTCGATCAAAGTTGTGTACAGGTTCTTTGAACTCTGGCTACATGCTGGACACAAGGAAGACGAAGAACTATCATTTGTTTCCGAAAAAAAGAAAGAATAACCTACAATCACTATAATTTGACGTAGTAAGCAAGTAGGGTGGTAAATTGCGAAAAACTGTGACCGCCGGTCATATTATCATTCAAGACAAAAAGCTGTCTTTGGGCCGCTCAAAATCACGTCGCGGGCTGAATCCGGCCTGCGGGCCATATGTTGCCCGGGGACCGCCGCTATACTAATGTGATCGTATTCGTATGCTCTTGAATATTTGTATTTGTACCTCATGTGATGTGGAAGCACGAACTCAACTCTGTAAGCAGTCCGCATATGACAGTTTTCAGATTTGACAGTCCGCGAGAGCGTATTTATGATTGCTTTTAATAACGGAGATATGTCTAACTTTCGGACTATATCCGTTCTATCTTGCATAGCTGTGATGTTTGAAAAGCTCCTCCTTTACTGTACCTAAACCAATTTGACTTTCGCACCAGCTAACAAGAACAGCACTACATCTTCTTCAATATCCTTCAATAATATTTAAAAATGAAAATGAATGCAGTAATTTCCGAGTGTGTTATTAGTTGGTCAAGTTTTTTGTTGCTGTAAAATCGTGACAAAGTTGCACTTGAATTTAACAAACGTTGCAGTAAAAGTTGCATTCATATATTTTCTTAAATTAATATGGTATGAGGTACTTGAAAGGTTCCGTTGTATAACCCAACAGTGTAGGGCTGCAGGGTATCTGCTTATTCCGTTTCTTTTTTGCATTTCGATCTATCACGCATACAATTTTATGCTATTTAGGTTTGAAACGTACATGACAGCATTTCGCTGTCAGCTCCTGCAGAGCTGTCAAATATGGTACTTTCCCATTTGACGTATGGTCTGACTAGACCGCCGAAATGGAAATTTTCTGCCGCTACGCAGCAAGAAAATAACGCAATGCGGAAATAATTTTCCATCAAAAGCCAAACAGCAACGCAACAACCCAAGCCTCCCCTCCTCACAAACAAGTCAAATAACACACCCCTAACCCCTTTGTTGGCAAACTTTCTCCGGCGCATTGCAGCAAAACTCAGTGTTGGGCACTTGACCAAAATTAATAATCTAAAAAAGGCGACCCAGTAAAAATAGAATTTTCGGCGGTCTCGCCTGGGCGTCCTTGAAATGTGAAAGGACCTCAATTTTATAACACGGTGATTTATTTAATGAAGTGATCGATTTACATATAGTTTGGGAACTGTCGTGCTTGGCTGGGGTTTCGAACTTCTATCTTGCAAGTCATAGATCATATTGAGAGATAATCATAATAACTCTTTGTTATACAAATCAAGGACACTATAACCATACTAGAAATAGTTCTATAGCATGATTTTCAAATCAGTCCATTACATTTTGCGCAATACTTGATG
>ATSW01010217.1:0-11413 GCA_000444245.1 Botryllus schlosseri
ATTTTACCAGAGGTGGTCAAAGTAGTCAAGAAATCTACTCAAGTAGAAGTAGAAGTAGCGACGAAAAAATCTACTCAAGTACAAGTAGAAGTACTTCTTCTTTAAGCAAGTTAAAACTACTTGAAGTAGAAGTAGAATTGACTGACTTTAAAAGTACTTAAGTAAGTAAGTAGTTGTGAAAACGATCCTAACACGTTCACATGGATTGTAAAAAGTGCAAATTGAGCTATGCGATAGGTGACGAGCTTGATTCATATTGATGCATACCAGCAGGTATCCAATTCTCGATAGCATAAGCATTCGTCCACATCATGGGATGAAAATGATGGTATTGATATGGAAATGCGATGCTAATCCTCTGTTTTCTCGTACAGCACGTTTTAGAAAATAGCATGGTATGGCGCCAGCATGCCCCATGTTATAAGGCCCGTAGTTTAGTCGAAGAGCAATACGGAGAAGTTGTATGGGATACGGTGTAAACACTTTGCGCGATTAGTAAACGTTAATTAAAATTATGGTGGACCATAAAAATGCTATATTGTGTACCTTCATTTCCAGAAATTAAAGGCATTACTACACTTGCTTTTATACTTCAACATGTATGTTATCCGGACAAAAGAACTGACATTAATTATAACTCAAAGTATATGATACTGGGAATTGAAAGTCAAATATAAATACTACTTTTAAAAGCCGAACATGTATTTCATGTTTTTAGTCCAGAAAGTTTCAAAGGTGGTATGCTAAAACAGCTCTAAAACGAAAAGAAAGTCAGAGTCCACTTTTCCAGATTTGGACACGCCATGAACATGCTAGATTACGATATGACAAGTAAATGCTAGATTGCGAAACATCAGTTTCAAACGTTATGATGAGCCATATATACTGTGATGAATTATTTGATATGGGCGACAATGCGGTGTGAACGGAACCACGCCAACCCTCTACCTAAATTATATTCACCGATATCTTCGTCAAATCATACTGGTCACTCCGTCTCCACTGCGCGCGAAGCACGACGACAATTCTGGGCTTTACTAAAATTTTATGAAAATTAAATGTTGATTCTCCGTGAAAACAGCCCCGAAATTCCTCAGCTATCTTCCTGATCGGAAGATTGAACTACTTCTACTTGACAAACTGAAAATAGCGAAAAGTAAGTAAGTAGATCACAAAATATTACGAAGTAGAAGTAGAAGTAGCGAAAATCAGATCTACTTGAGTAAGTACCAGAAGTAGAGGATAACTACTCGAGTACTTCGAAAAAGTAGAAGTACTTCGTTACTGACCACCTCTGGATTTTACCCATTCTAATGCCACGCCGGAGATTCCGAATACATGATGGAGCCGTTCCACCAANAGAACGTGGTTGATNACATCGAAGGCAGCGGAGAGATNCAGCATNATCAGAGCGACCATGTTTCCGTTGTCGAGNGCAGAAGCAATGTCATTGTGGACGCGTAACGTTGCTGTTTCAGTCGAGTGGCCGGCACGATATGCCGACTGATTCATGTCGTGAAGATCGTACTCGATCTATACCATTCAATTGTATATTGAAGTTCTGTACCTCCAAGAAGGAATAAAAAAAGAACTTCGTATGGTCAACAGTCGTATCACCAAATATGATGTCACAGACACGAACACTTGGCTGGATTATAATCAAATAATTATTCAAATTTTCATGCCTGCGATGGCATATTTGGTGTCACCACTGTTAATATAAGATGTGCTTTTTAACTCTCCACTACTCGCTGACGATTACCCCTGACGAGTGTCAGCTAAGAACGGTTGGGTTTATTTCAATGAATGCATTTATTGTTCAATTCTTCAGAGTGGAAGTAGTTTGTTACCTACCAACAGGCCTACTTTTTTTCAGATCCAAAAGTTTCTATTTCGACAACTTTGCTACTACGGGTTGGAATTGAGCTGAATTTGATGTGCAGCGTGTTTCAGGGAAACTAACAATTTGAAATAAGGTGGTCGAAACCCCTCCCTATTTCGAACTCGAAACCCCGTCTTTTTTTGAAACACTACAACATAAAAACTTTTACTAGGTGCTTGGAAATCGAATTTACTATGTTGTGTTTTAGTTAGATAATTGCGGATGTTATAAGATCGTTAGTTCTAGTTCGATTTGTAGTTGTGAGTTCTGAAAATTGAGTAGTTCTAGGTTTCCATTTTGAAAATCCAGTAGTTTGTACAAGACTGATGAACAAGAACACCTCGCCAGGCAGTTAGCCAGTAAACTTTTTCACTTTGCAATTATCTCAACCCACTTGGGGTATCTCGCCCTTGGCGACGGCGTGCAGGAATTCTTTGCTTTGCTCGTCATGATACGGCCGGAGTGGTCCATCGTCGATCGTAAACCCGTCTTTCCAAAGCTTGAGAACGACGTCCAACTGCCGGCCCGTCTCGGGTTTCTGCTGTCCCTGGATCAGCTGGTGATCGTCCTGCTTTTCCCCCAGCTTGTACCCGCTTCCGGCAAAGAAGGAGGCATCTGTTGAGAACGGGGAAGAGTTTGCGTGGTTCGATTCCAAATTTGTGACAAGAGAAATATTGTAAGTAGGGCAAGTTTTTGTTGCAGTTAAATCCGTGGAAAGTTGCATTTATTCATTTATTTTCGAAAAAAGTCGCAGGTTGCAATTTTGACCACATTTTGCTCGGGTGACTAAAAAAAAGTCAATTTTCCGGCTCAGCTCCCGAAATACCTGTAAAAGCGTTACTTCGGTGCCGATTTATGGTGTTTCAGTCGCAAATTGGCCGTGTATTTCACCGAAATCGAAAATACTTTCATGAAAAATCGAAAAAGTTGCAAAACGTTGCAAAAAGTTGCATGAAAAATATGTTGCAAAAAGTTGCACTATAAGATTCCTGCAAACGACTTAAAACAGCATTCTACATATCTTACGAACGAGTATTTAGGAAGCTGCCGGAAGCTGTAAAAAAAGTTGCAAAAACTTGCCCTTAACCCGATCGAAACGGCACACTCATTAATGATGACTGAGCGTATTTTCACGAACACGCTTTACTTAATCCAAAATTTCCTGGGTTGTTCTGGTCGTAGACAATTACAACTATTACAGATGGATAGCCATTATCAATACGCATACGTCGAGCCATAAATAACATCTTATACTATCGAATAGCCTGTTCAAAATGCAGATTGAATACATAAAAACGTTTTGCGCAAAATACAACTCGCCACGACGTTCGCGTGAATGTGCGCGCGTGAGATAAACCAGCGCCCGTGACCTAAATCAGCGCATCTCTGAGACATCAAATTCATTTGCAGATCTTTTCTCCTAACATGTGTTGGTTATGCCCATTGCCCATCTATTGGAATACTCATAATCAAAAATTAGTCGCACAGAAGATTCTTCGAACTGGAAGTAAAAATATGTTACGAAATAACATGCGCGGGTTTTAGCAATGTATTTTCTGTTGCTGTTGAAGATTCCGCATATTGAATATTTTTGCTATTCATACTAATACACCAATACTGCCATGATGTTCTTCAGCGAGCTACAAGATCTCCGCTATTGATATGACAGCAAATTTATGTCCGTAAATGGCTTCACTTCTGGTGAAATGTTTCACGTCTTTCCCGTAGTAGCGAATAAAAAGAAATGCACCGGCACATCAAAGCTCCGGTCGCGATTCTGGTATTGAAAGGTATTTTCGTGTCTGCTCGAGATTTCCGTCCACAACGCGCAGGTCATTTATGAAAATTTGACGACCAGCAAAGCCAGGCATCAAATCCCGGTTCCATCTAATCGATGCACTTTCCTGATTCAAAGTATTTTATTCGTCCATGATTCACGAGAGAGGCAAGAAAATTCGGCGTAACTCTGTCAAAGCAGTTGACCTATTATCATTGCAGTGTGGGCAACGAATATAATTGCAATAACTTCAGTTGCCAATGCTATAATGGTTTCTTACGTTTTTCCATGTGTTCGTGCTAGATGTGCTGGCTTGTTATTATTTCGATTTGCTGTTGTATTACACGTGTGAAGCATTATTTCATATATTGTGTCACGCGACACGACATGTCATTGCTACATATGCCGATATGCATAGCCTACCTGATATACTAGACGACAGTCTCACTATTGCGCTGTTCGGCTTAGAGAGGCAATAAATGTCCGTGTTCCGTTTGTTAGTGTTAGATGTGGTTTGTTGTTATTTGTTGTTATCTGTCATTTCAACCACTAAATATTCAGTTCTATTTGTTGTACAGCAGCTAGGTTCGTTTCAGCACATACCACTATCTCGTACAAAGGATGGATAGGCGATTACATGGCGTTATGAAATGAATCGAATCGGTCCGCGATAATATGATATTACCAATACAATAACACGCGGCAATATATTTGCTGTTGTGATTAGCGCAGATTTGCTGTGGCAAATTACGCGTATCGATTGCTGCTTTTCACATCTAATACACCAATACTACCATGATGATGATGGGCTGTCTATTGGTTCAATAGACAGCCCTTGTCTCGAAGCGATTGTCTACATCACGAATATCGATAAAAGGCTTGCATAATATGACCAATTCTTTTTTCATATGCCCAGTAAAATATCAGTGAAACACTGTATTTTATATTGCAGGTATGACTACCTGTCAATCCAACCACTATATATTCAGTTCTAGTTGTTGTACAAGAGCAAGGTGTTTCGACAAAGCACTATCTAGTACTTAGTAACTCGTACAAAGCGATACATCGGCACAGTGAAATGAATCATTGAACGCCGTCGATACTACAATAACACGCGGCGCGTGTATGTGCAGTGAATGCAAGTCGCCTGGCATCAATCGCGCTACAGCCAACTGTAGCCATCGGTATATCAACGGCCGTTACATTCGATTGTATTATCGTAAGAACCTCACTCAGGTCATTTTGGAATCCTGATATTGCTGTGAAATCAGTCAGGCGATGATTCTATCCCGAGCACGTATATGTATGACGTAGTCGCAAATTCAAAAATCAAATTCTCTTTTATTTTCAAAAAGTTGAGAACACTTCTTGGTATAGGGGCATCACCTGTTTCTCTCTCGCTTTGAGAGTAGCTCAGTTGGTTAGGCGGCTGTTTCACGATTACAGCGATATATTGAGTGTCGGTTCAAGTCTCGTGGTTCGGATTTTATGAACATTTTTCTAAATGCATTGAAATTTGGACTCGAGGCCGGCCGTTCTGATAGAGTTAAGGAATCTAGAACTCAAATGCGCTCGTGAGCCCATTTTTTAGTTTTTGATGACACCACAGGCCGCAGCATAAATAATAGGGTTATTTAATTTCTTCTACGCGTGAAGTTGTATCATCATAAATAGGTAATAAGACGCAATAGTATATGTTCCACCACATCATAGCATTTGAAAGTTTGATGAATAGTTTCAGGTTTTTGGATCAATTTTTGAGTGAATTTCAAGTTTGCAAATCTGTGTGTGCACTTTCATATTGCGAAATACTTGAAAATGTAAAATTTCAGCATAAAAGGAACCACTGGTCTAATCAGACTAATTAGAGCAAATTGCTGGCAATTTAATTCTAATTTTATTTGTGAAATATTTCTATGCTCTAAAGTCCAAATTAAATTATAATTTAATATTCCTGAAAATGCTACACGAGAGCTGCATCGTGCGTAACGAGCCAAGCTTGTTTTACAGACATTTGCTATTCTCGCGCTATGTAGCAATAATAGTAGTTCTACTCTAATTTGAAAAAATGTGTACTCATAATTCTAATTCCAGTCTAATTTAAAAAAAACTATAGCTATATTTCTAATTCTAATCTAATTTAGGAAAAGCCGAAACTTATCCAGTTGTCCAAGTCAGGNCTGGTCTGGCTTTTGAGCTATTCAAATACATGCTCTGAATTTCAAGCTAGATGCCATATCTTTGGAATATCACCTGAATATATTCCGGTTATCGGTAGAGGTGCTAGTTGGTGCCGCCTCAAAATCCTGTTTCTGATCACGCTCTACCAGATACTATTCCGGAGGCATACGTTGGGTTGGGATTGTCAAGGTGATTTCATAATGGCACCCAAAACGTCACTCAGGAATGAGGATACAACAAACATCTGCCAAGTANTATGCACAGCTCAGATAAAAAATAACCTCAAATGACCTGTTTTTTGATTCATGGAGGATGTGGCGCCTTCCATTTCGACAGCGCCATGTTTCTTGGCACTTTTGAAAATCTTCTTCACCAAATCTTCGCCCCTTTTCTTCCCGGGACCTGCCGGAGAATTAACATTTGCTGAAGCAAACTAGCAGGTGGTTTTGATTAGCATTTACAATTTCACAATGAATCCCTGAATATGAAATAACCACTTGTAGCTTATGATACTCTAACTGAAGTAACACAGCATAAATCTTGCTCATGGACAAGAAAAATTAGCAATTCCAGGACACCCTCAAGCCGTTTCAGGCAAAAGTGGAAAGTAATTGTTACTGAAGTAGCCAGAATCAGACAATGTGCCCCATGCTACCATCTATTTCAACCTGTGGGCCCTGTTCAAGCAGCCATGAAAAAAAATCCGAAAATCATNATCATCTCTAAGGTCTTCTACTCCAAGATAACAAAAGAAATGAAATTAAAATTAATGAAAATACTAGTAGAGCAATAAGCTACTTTAAAATCTTGAGCTTACCTTCTTTTCCATTGATAAGGGGCCTACTAAAAGTCCATCTAGTTAATAAAAGCTGTATTCAAATTCTGTACCATCAACCAGTTATTTAAATTAATATAACGCTTATTAATATTTTCAAAAGCCTGATAAAGGGGATGGTATTTATTTTACAAAGGTTTTATGGTTGGAAACCCTTGCTATATGCCCCTTTGATATTTGTTACATNGATTTTTTTTTTGTTTTGTTGGCATCATAAATAAAAAACCACAATATCTACCTACTTAGCCGCAAGTACCTTGTTACGGCTCCTCTTACCGACAATCACCTCGCCGCTATGTTCCGACCCGGCGTAAAATTCCTGACCCTCCTCCTCACTGTCATCCCCTTGCTTATCCTTCTGGTAGTCGGACAGGGAATGAAACCGACGACTTGCGCTGCTCGCTGTGTCCTGAAAATAAATTATGGCTCTAGCGCGAACAAATGTAGGAATGATACTCTTAAGTAAAATTTTGAGTTTCATCACTTCTTGCTACAATTGCATATTATATTCATATTACAATAAACCAGTGATGCAGTGAACTGTAGTTCGTGTGCAATCTTAGCCATCTGTTTGGCTCGATTACTCGAATTATTATGCCCGTGAGGCCGTGACATCCTATTCGGTGATACGTTTGTTGATGTACAATGTTCTTTCCAATTCCCTACTAGTTGCAGACAATTACCCCAGACATGTGTCAGCCAAAAATATTCGGGTTCATTTGAATACAAATATTTACCATTCGATTTTTTACTGAAGTTCTCAACCTCCAACAGTATTTTCAAATAATTCCTATGAGCTTGACCTACTTATAAAGTTTACAGGTCTCGGATGCAGATCAATGCTTTTATTTGAATCCGACACTACTCTTACTTGAGCCCAGCCACTTTGCATGCAAACCAGCTCTGATGATTGCAATTCATGCAAAATGGTATCAGGATTTACATCAATCGAATTACCCCAGGACTACTATCATTCAACGGGAGGTATATAGGCCTACATTTTGTACATTTAGATTGAAAAAATTACAATTTTGATGGTCGTCAACATAGATTAATCATGTTTTCTGGACATATTGATTGTTGAAAGATAAAACAGAGAAATGTTACCGTACTCAAATGCAGTTAGTAGCACCGGCGCAGTCGGGTAACANAGGCAGCCCGCAAAACATCTCGCACCAACCAAAATTCTACACTCGCAACATTGCAAATGATTTGTGATTCAGTTTTTTGCAAATTTTGATGGTGGTCACCGCCCAAGACCAACTCACCACATTATTGGTGAGTATATTGAGTATTTACAGGACGTCTGTCTCAATAATTGACAGCACAGCTGGTGTCTGTGGTAATCTTATGATAGCCCAGAAAGCGGAGCTTGTATGATACAATTATATCATATGCTGGGGAAGTCTGCCAACACGAGGCAACTTGTCTGACCATGTATTATTGCCATTCAAACGAGTACTTATCCTTAATAAATTACTGCTACTGTATTGAATTTTGAAAAAAATTCAAACCCCTCTTTTTTCGGCTGACCGTGTGCCTGCGTACAATAAGATTTGGACAATAAGAAATTTCTCAGCTTATCTAAATTACATTTAGAATTATAGCTAGCTACACAATTTCTTTTCAAGTTACACTACAATTGGAGTTATAGCTACACAGGCTTTTCCAAATTAGAGTTAGAATTACAGAATTCGCCAAAACCTTTGGAAATCGAATCAATTTCAGTTCATATTAAAAACAGATGTCTGTANGGCAAGCTTGGCTCGATTCAAAAGATAGTTATTTTGTAGCATTCTCGGGAAAACCAAAAACTACATTAGAATTAACATTAGAGCCTAGAAGCATTTCACAAGTTAGATTAGAATTAGATTATTGACATTTTGCTATAATCAGTGCAATTGGACAACTAAAATTATCGTATCTATATACCTTCTTGTCACGATCTGTTGGTTCTTCACGCTTCTCCACATCTTGACCTGTCGCACCAGCCGAAGCGTGGAACGCAGAGCTCGGACTCCTGCGAAGATCCTGGACCGGTTCTTCCATCATGGCATCGCCCGAATTGTCGTAAAAACTGCCCAGAGCAGCATTCAAGTCCCAATTGACGGCTTCCAAGTAGAATCTGGAGCGGTCTGNGTTTTCGTTTGTGATGGCTTGAAACTGCGACACCAGATCGTCCTGTTCCATCCTAGATGTTTACGCTCAAAATCTTGAAAAATAAAATGATTTTAAAACGAAGCAGGCCATCGACGACAAAGGATTGAACGACTTCGCAACCTTATTCCTAGCGCAGTGTGGAGAAAAATGAACGGGTATTACAGTAAAAGTATCACATCGCAGGCAATGAAAGGCTGAGAACTGATCGTGACAAAGACAAACAGCCGCGTTAACGGGCGGCAGATCAAAAAACACAAGTACAAATTGAGATCGCCCCAAAGAAAATTGCGAAAACTGTCATGGCACCTAGCATAAAGAAACAGGCTGACCTTCAGTGCTCAACAAATTNAAATTCAAGAATGCAAAGCATNTAAAAAGCGGCTAAAAAGGTAGGAGAAAGGAAATCACGAAAACAGTTTCAAGAATCTTGAATTCGTCGCAGACGTATCGCTAAGTCAATTGAGGTTGGAAAACGACGCAGAAAAAATGTTTGCGTCAGCAGTGATGATCAGATGCAATATGATATTTTCACGATGTACCCTCACACGCGTCATATAACAGGTCAATATGAAGAATCGCGCTTCAGTAATAGTAATCTTCCCATCGCTTTATAAAAAACAGATATCCCTTTTCTTTCCTGATATGAAACAGAAAGATACCGTCAAGCGGAAGCTTTGACACGCCTCCCTTTCCCGACTTCACACCCTTTTTATCACTGGTAGCACACCCAGAATTTAGGGGTTTCGGTTTGCCGCCAATGCAATGCATTGCGTGATGGTGCTTCATTCGTTCCTTTGCCTCAATAATAGAAAATGGTGGCGTGTCATTGCTATCGCATCCGTNATTGGCGGAGTCGGTGTCTTCGGAAGCCATCTTGCTCGAAAAAACAGAAGAAGTCAACCTGCTATCCGCCCCGAGGCACTCCCTGAAGATCTTCGAACCATCGCTATGCTCTGGCGGATACGGCACGCCGGCAGGTTGCTTGACACGTATTTTCCTCATTAGATAGTCTTCCACTAACATTTCGTCGTATTCGTTAACGCCCAACAGTTCGCGTTTCACACCCAACTCAATGTCCCTACCGTCATAAGCGGCATGCTTCAATATGATGTACCTTCTCATGATTACAGTGTTTGGCTTCTCGCTCAGCAAAAGACCGATGTAAGAAACATGGTCCGGCCTGTTCGTTCTGTGAACGACGTAAGACTCCGAATTGAAATACAAAGAAAACGGATCCTGCGGGTCGGGGCAATTATGCAAATCGACCGGTTTCGCGTACGGGTGATGCACCAGAGGCGTGTCTTTGCACAACACGTTACGGNCTCTCGTTTTGAGCTGCATTTCATCACTCGCTGTGCCGAAAGGTTGCAGTCCAAACTCCCCGGAAGTCCCGGCAAGCAGAGATTCGATAGAGTCTTCCACTTCGTCATACGACGAGTCCGACCACGAGCAATCTGTCATGTCACAGCTATCGAAAGAGAAATCGTCTTGGACTGTGTCAACCTTGTGCACAGTGTTCGATTTTATGTCGTCATCAGCGGGCAGAAGCTTACCCTTAAAATCAAACGTAGCAGGTTCTCGAGTTGAGGCGGAACCACTGCTCTGNGTTTTTACTTCTTGNATAGCGGCCNTCGGCAATGGCAAATCCAAGAAATTGTGGACAACACCTATCATGCAGCTTTCCACGCTGTCCGCGACATTGCGTTTGTGAGGGTAAAATATNCCGGAGACAGCGTGGTTGAGTTTTTTCTTCACGATATCCATCGCGTTCTGATCGACTGGGTTATGTTTGCTTCCAGGCACCGCGTTCGCTTTCGTACGCTTTTTCTTCGAAAGGGATTTTGTGGCGGCTTTCGTAACCGTCATAATGTCGCAATCAAAATTTGCGTCCTTATCAACAGTTGCTGTCAGCTTGACGCCATGGCGTTCGTCCGATTTTGACTTGGCCGTGTTAACGTCTGAATCTTTCAGATTACTGGCGATGCCAGATCGATTACTGTTTGATGAATTTTCTCTTCCTGGGTTCCTTTGCACTTTAGAATCCTGCTTCATGTCATTTCCACTATGCGGGTTAGCGTTTTGAGACTGAGATTTCGATTCAATCTGCTTTTTCGCTGAAAATTGAGCTTTGGAGACTGGATTTTTAGCGTCGACTTGCGGTTCACAGTGTTTCTTTTGCATCGTTGCTGCGTTTTTCTTACCAGCTTGTGTGCCGATGTCAATGCCATCATTGACAGTTGCATTATTTCGAGCTTCATATAGGTTATGTTCAATACGGTGCTTTTCCCAGTGTTTACGCTGACAATCCTTCCCGCAGTATATTCGGAAGATCGGCTCCCATATCTTAACGCCGACGTACACGCAACGGGCGCACGCCAAAAAAGTCCGTCTTTGAGTTTCATGCTTTTGGCACATCGAACACCGGTTCACGGACGGTAGCTTCTGATACGGCTTGTTCATGCCATAGTTGGACAAAGGGGACCGATTCAAAAGTAAGTCGGTGGATTTCATGATACCCGTCGATGTCGAATTTAGATACCAGTAAATCTAAAGAAAGACAAGACAATTTAGCGGTTCC
>ATSW01010218.1:0-12345 GCA_000444245.1 Botryllus schlosseri
AGTCCAAGTGGACTATTTGTGGCGACACAATGGGCTCGCGGAGTCGATCGCGCATTGTTTAGGAGATTTCCGATTGTCTAAAACAATGGGAATTTTCATCTTTGAGTTCGCTTTTGAGGGGGTTCCAGTGCCCGGAACCAGATAAAAATTATATATTCGGAATCAGTACAACAATAGCTTTCGGATAATACCGGTTATATTGAATTTTGAGGTGTGGCCGCCAGCGCTAAGATTACCGAATAATTGAGCAAAACAGAAAGTTATGCGTGACGTTGCCGCCAAAGCACCAATTCCACTCTGAGGCCTGGGGCTGGGTTGATGTAAATTATGTGCAACATCACCAACCACGAAAACATAACTGAAGAACGGAATAAAGGCCAATCGACACTCACTTCTTTCCGACCGCATGTTTGTATGATATTGAAAAAAGGTTCCTCTCGTCATTAGACAAATCAATCCCTGTTTCAGAAACCGCTTTCATGGCTTGCGTCATGTCCAAGTATCTTTCGGCTTTTTCCGATAGCTTAGCGCGGTGAATGATGTCTTCCCGGGAAATTCTATTCATCTTTTATGGAATTCCGTGCAGTGGTTACCCGAATCATACAGAGGAAATTATTCCGCGAAAGAAAGTTTCGCAAATTGCAGATAAGGACGCCGTTGCTTAGCTTTTTCATATACAAATAGGGAAAGTACCGACAATATAAAGCAAGCGACAATTTCGAATACCAATCTTACTCCGCTGGCGACGGGAGAGTGAAAGCCGGCATACGTAGAATCATAGCAAATTACAGCGTTGTAGCTACATTGTAAATTGCTATGGTAGGATACTGTCATTATCGATCCTGCACTTACAGTCTCTAAATTGCCATCATGTCAGTTTCTTATAACATCATAAATTCTGACCACCACAAGACTACGATGCATTGAATTGAAAGGAAGGGGTTAAAAAGACTCGTAGTAGACCCGCAATCACACCGGAAGAGAATACGAAATAAGGAGTGTAGCATTTTTCTTAATCTAAAATAAAACGTTTGATCGCGTAGATATTCTCATGTCGAAATTGGCGCGTTACGGGCGTTACGGGCGCACAAAACGAGCTCATGAAAAGTTACCTCACTCAACGCCAACAAATGGTTGCGATCACAAACACCTTGTCCTCGCCTCATCCGGTTACCTGTGGCGTGCCCGAAGGCTCAGTACTTGAACCGGTCCTCTTCACTTTATATATCAACGACATTTTTGAAACCTCCTCATTGAGCATCACATTGTTCGCTAATGATACTCACCTCCTCTCTTCCGCATCTTCGACGGCAAAGTTGGTTGTCCTGACTAAATGTTCAAAGTGCATGAGTGGACGACCCAAAACAACCTTTGCTTAAACGCCGCGAAATCCCAACAGCTGACAGTAAATTAAAATAGTAACTAACCGTAAACATGTCTTGGAAGAATCATATTTAGAACCTGGACACTAAATTATCACCGAAGTGCGGCCTGTTCTACGGCCTTAGACGCTGCATACCAGCCTGGGTTCTGCTGATACTCTTTAAATCCTTAACCCAATCGAAGTTACAATATGGCATTCTCTGTTTCGGGCTGCCAGTAAAACTGCACTCGCCCCTGCAAAAACTTTAACATAAACATTTGACTTCCGAAACAAACACCAAACCGCACATGCCCTCCTAACAGTGGCCGAACAGTATTATGATATCTCAGAGAAGCGAAATGTAGGATGTAGCATTTTTCTCGGTTTAAAAAAAGCGTTTGACTGCGTAGAACATAAAATTCTCATTTCGAAATTGGATCGTTGCGGACTTTGGGGCCCACAACTTGAGCTCATGAAAAGTTACCTCACTGGACGCCAACAAATAGTTGCGATCTCGAACACGTTGTCCTCTCCTCACCTCGTGACCTGTGCTGTACCCCAAGGCGCAGTACTTGGACCGGTCCTCTTCAACTTATATGTCAACGTCATTTTTGAAACCTCCTCATTGAACACCACACTGTTCGTTGATGATACTCGTCACCTCCTCTCTTCCGCATCTTCGACGGCAGAGCTGGATGCCCTGACTAGTGACCAAATGCCTAAAGTCCATGAGTGGACGGCCCAGAACAACCTTTGCATAAACGCCTCGAAATCCCAATTGCTGACAGTAGATTCAAAAAATAACCTAACCGTTAACATCGTTGGTCAGCCCGTTTCCAACACCGACAATGCCAAATATCTCGGGTTTTTACTGGACTCGAACATGTCCTGGAAGAGTCATATTCAGTCCCTAGACACTAAATTATCACCGAAGCGCGGCCTGTTCTACAGCCTTAGGCCCTTCATGCCAGCATGGGTTCTTCCTGATACTCTTTAAATCCCTAATCCAATCGAAGTTACATTATGGCATCCTCTGTTGGGGGGGTGCCAGTAAAACTACACTCAAGCCACTGCAAAAACTACAGCATAAAGTACTCCGAATCATAGCTAGGGCCCCAAAGGGGCCTGGCTGCCCATCCAACAAGTCGATGCTGAAGAAATTCGGCGTCCTAAGCACAGAAGATATGCGGAAACTAGAAATCGCCAAGTTTATGTATCATTTCCACTACGGTTGTTGCCCCGAATATTTCAATGATTTCTTTACCTCGGAATCAAAAGCGCACAAGTAGCCTACAACACATGCGCGTAGACGTCGTCCAAATATCATATGATCGACCGAAAAGATCATCGCCAATAATCAATAAATGTCCGATTTTGTTTTCATCTGCCTAAGACACTCACAGAATGTACGATGAGATGTTTAAGACACAATGCGATGCAGTGAACAAGTGGGAGGATGCCGGAACGACCAGCTGCGGTCTCTTGATCTGGCATAGCGTCCCATGCCACCGTGTTTTCGGGAGGGAGAAAGAGAGAGGGTCTTTATTTTCATCCAATTAAAATACATAACAAACAGACGGCAATGATGGTGGTACAGAAAATATGCCTGCACTGCTCAGTAAACGGTATCAAATGGGAATGATCGATACGACCGTGAATTAAGGTCAAGTAGTCTGATCACACCCGCATCAAACAGGTACAGTGGTACTATAGAAATTAAACATGGAACGGCAACGACCGATTTTGCCGCTTCGTTCCGCTCCGCCGAGGCTGGAGTGGAGAGTGGTTTTGCGTAAGCGACTGTAGGATTTCTGGCAATCCAAAAGCTATCTTCCCGAGCACAGAAATTATTAAATATGGTCTTGATCGAAAGCCACTGTTGCACCGATTCCGAAAATATAAATTAAAATAATGATCAGGCACTGATCCACCTAGAATCCGTCCTCAAAGTCGAAATATCGGCATTGTTCGAACAATCGGAGAGTCGCAACGGGTCATTGTGTTGCGGTTACCCGATTGTTCTGAACAATGCCGATATTTCAGACTTGGAGGACAGATTCTAGTGGATCAGTGCCTGATCATTATTTAAATTTATATTTTCGGAATCGGTGCAACAGTAGCTTTCGATCAAGACCAGATTCAATAATTTCTGGGCTTGGGAAGATAGCTTTTGGATTGCCAGAAATCCTACAGTCGCTTACGCAAAACCACTCTCCTCTCCAGCCTCTGCGAAGCGGAACGAAGCTGCAAAATCGGTCGTTGCCGTTCCATGTTTAATTTCTATAGTGGTACACTTGTCTCTATACAGTCTAGGTTAGGTTTACCATATTTCAGCAACCAAAATTCCGGACACTCTTTAGTGCCCACTAGTGGATTTCAAAATGAGTTGTGACGTCACACTAGCAAAGCTTTGCTCATAGACCAGAGGTGGTCACGATCGGGTTCAGGAGTATGTGGCTGTGTGTTGTGTAACCAGGACCGAAAGCACATGTTTTCAGCCCCCTCCCGCCCAAATAAACAATGATTTTGAGCCCACACTATGGGGTAATCTATGCAACTTGCCGGTGCGTACCAGAGATGAGCATGGATTAGGATTAGGATTTGAAAAAACAGGATTTGTGAAATTTTGTCGGATTTGGATTGGATTAGAATTAGAGATTTTTTTCTGAACGGATTAGGATTTGGATTGGATTTACCGATTTTCTGGAAGATTGATAAGTCGTGTGGCGAATGGCGACAAAATTTATTCAGATCAGTTATAAATGTACTTATTGTTACTAGGTTATCTTGAATCAAGGCAATCGTTGGTTGTGAAAAAAAAATTCCAATCCCTCCCTTGCATAAATTAGCATTTTTTCTGAATTTCCAGTTGGAATCGGATTAGAATTGGACATGGACTTGAATATGAAAAAGTGATGGATTAGGATTGGATTGGATTAGGACATGGAAATTCCAAATCCGCTCATCTCTGGTGCGTACTACGGAGCTTTATAAAAAAAAAACATCCAGTGGTTTCCAACCTTTTATGGTCACGACTCCATCTCCAATTTGACAATGTTGTGTGGCCCAGATCAAACTTTGACGAGCTGATTACTAAAAGATGGTAGCACCTTTTCCCAGACTTACTCACGGGCTATTTTGGAAGCTGATTACGTTCAACATATTCGCAAACCACAGAATAAAGGCAAACGACCCCCCCTCCCCCCGTTTGGAACCACTATCTTCGAATAAAGCATTTAAACGGCCCTAACGATCTCAAGGAATATACCGTTCTCCTATAATTGCGATTACAATTAGGCTTATTCCAGTAAATGAAGGATGTTTTTATTTATATTTTATTGCAGTTTTTGCGAGGGTGGTAGTCTCCACATTAAAATCAATAAATGTGATGGTAAATCGCGCGCAGCGCGAAGAAAAATATCATGCATCAGCATATATATTCTAAAAAAAATATTGTTTTATGCTGATTTACGAAAAAGTTATGAGCCTACGTCAAGTCTTCAAAATTCCGGACATTTGGCATATTTTAGAAATACCTCCCGGACGCTAGTTTGAACAGTGAAATTCCGGACGTATGGCAACCCTAGTCTAGGTCAGTGGTTCCCAAACGGTAAGGAATTCCCCACCAGTGGGGAATTCAATGATTTCTGGTGGAGAATAGACGCATTTGTTCAAAATTATATACAGGACAGTCGACATATTCACGGAGACACATGCGCAATTACCGTTACCAGTTAACTGCTCTGGAATGTATGTATGGAAAATTATATTGCGCGTTGTTCACAAAACCTCATTTTCAACTCTGGATGGCCAATCATGGCGTCACAAACGCATCCAGCACGACTAGTTTGACGTTAAATAACTCTTTCGCGAAATTTTGAGCGTTACACTACGTTTTATGTTGTAACTGAAGGCGATTGTCTTGCGTACTGGTGTGGTTGTGTGTCTTGTACAGTCAAACCAGCAGATAGCTGCTCTGTGATGACAAAAGTGCTGGGTAGTGGGGAGCAGGACCGTAACTGCCGCACCCCAAACGCCCCAATTGGGGGGGGGGCGAGCTCGAAGAGGCCCAAAATTATTTCGTGAGTTAACATAAATTAAAATATTTTTTGGAAATTTAGGCCACTTTATCAAAAAAATTTTGCGCTGGGTGCGCGATTTAATATTGCCGAATATCTGATTATTCGGTACCCTTCCCCCACGAAAATACGTAGAATGTATGAAATGGAGACTTCGGCGTCGGCCATTACTGCGCCACGACGCACCAAGGTCATGTAACATGCAACTCCGAGAAGTGTGCCAGAACGATCAGCAGCGAGAAGACCTTGGCCGAGAAGGAACAGCCTTGCGGTGACCGAAAACTTCGATATATATACAATATACAATACACATATGTTTAATAATCCATAGGCGGCTAAATAACTGGCGCCGAATGTTCCTGTCCTGATGATCTGAACCCCATAGGGCGAATGACATCCCGCAGGGAAAAATTATTTGCCAGTAAAGCAATACCAATTTGAAATCGTGCGTGCCTTTTAGTTTGTGCGATTTCCATATCTGTTGACATAGCAGGTATATAGGAGGTCCCGAAATAGCATATTGTAATGAAGTCAATAAACCAACGGGTCCGCCTGAAATTGTTTAATTTTTATTTCGGGGTCCTACCTTTTCCAACACACCTCAATCAGCTCTACCGTTAAATCTGATTACGTGAGCAGAAAGAGGATAAAAAATTGATAATAAAATATATGCAATTCTCGATCATATTTACGGATACAAACACGAACTATATAAATTTTTCGCGCTTCGCGCGTTTAGGCTGAGGGGGTTATGGAGGGCTTCGCCACCCAGAAGTTAGGGGTGTGACGAAGTGGGGGCTGACGAAGTGCTGTTACGGTCCTGGTGGGGAATGAAGGCAAAAAGGTTGGGAACCACTGGTCTAACTGTAAAAGACGTTCATTAAATTAGGAAAATAGAAAAGATAAATTACACAATGGTAGCAAAAGATCAAATGAGCGATGGAGCAATGTCTGGGCGAGGTAGGACAACAGTGTTAATATAACGACAAGAAGCAATGAAATAGGTCTTTTTGAATCTATTATAAGTAGGGATACCATATTTGGGAATCGGGAAAGGAGGACATTTTTTAAAATTTTCAGACAAACAATACTGGAGTAAAATCATGAAAAATGGTTCATTTTCCACGACATAGTGGTTGGTTAACTAAAAAAGGTAAACTTTCCGACTCAGCTCCCGAAGTACAGTCTTTCTTTCACATTATCCGTTGGTTGACTAAAAAAAGACGCATGATAACCCTATTATATAAGGGATATGTTGTGGTGATGCATTCTAGATGTCCTGAGTATAGTCGATAGATCTCTAGCTGGATTGCTATTGGGTGGGGGTAAGTAGCTATTTCCCTTTGACGAGGATCTCGAGTAATGGGAGTGGATATTTCAGCGGGTATGAAAAGTCAATCAAACACAGGAGGCAAACTATTGGAAAAAATATTTGTGTATTACTGTTGAGTGTTGATACTTCGAAGCGATATAGTTCGTCAACTCGTAAAGTTCGATACTTAAAGGCGATAATTTGATAGGTAAAGATGAGATCAACCGCATCGCACGATATTGCAGGATTCGAATTCTGTACAGAAATGTTTTGCATGCATTTCCCCATACTACGAATCCATAATCCACATGGCAGGTGTGAGTGGAAAAGTGAGAAGTAGATGGTTCGTAGTATTGATCTATAGATACCAAAGATTGCAGACGGGTCATTATTCCCACATATCGTGCTAGTTTTAATATTGTGCATTCAATATGCCGCTTCCGAGACATTTCTGCATCACTTGTGACGTCGAGATATTTTGCCAAGTCGCATTTGGAGATTTTCTTATGATTGACGTTCGCAGTGAAATTATGACTGGTGGCGACAGTATTTAAAAAGAACATCTTGGTCTTATCTGCATTATATGTTATTCTTCATTCGTCGGTCATTTAGTCGCTCTTTCTTGCTCCTGTCCTTCTTTCGTTCTTGTTCTGTGCTTTTTTGTCACCGTAAAACAGGGATACGGGAACGATGAGCCCAGGAGTAACTCTACGACGGCGGGACTTGAACCCGTTCCGCCTGCGTAAGTGACGCTGTACTGATCCGTATACTAATTCGAGATAACTAAATCAAGTACCCANTCTGTTGTGTACCGGAAATCTGCTTGGTGTAAATGCGAACGGTCGTTTCATTATTGTATCGCAAATAAATATGCTACTAGTAAGCAGCAAATGACATGTGCTATGCCATAACATTTGCAGGAAGGTCGATCATTTAAAACTAATACATTGCCAATGTAATCATAGTACCCAATTAAATGACTTAGAAGGACTATTCTCCTCCTGGGTGACGCTGCTAAGTATCATAGAGAGAAACAATCTTTGTTTGTCAACCGTGCAAATCAATTATATACACAACAGAATTGCAATTGGTTGAAATATGAAATGGGAAAGCAGCAGGTGTGATCAAAATCCGGTTTAGGAGCAGGATTTAATTGAATTTTAGCATAGCCTGACTTGGTTTTTATATTGCTCTGAAAATATAACCTTTTTATGTCAAAATATGTAAAATAACAGGATTTGGCAAGCTATTAGGAGCCAGCCGGATGTTTTCAGATCTGGAATTTCAAAGTGCCAGCAAGAGCAGTATGGATTCGGTTTCCGAAATTTGAGAATCCTCCCATCTCTCGAAAACAGCAGCAAGACTCAAAGCAATTATAGATTCCACGAAATGCACTTCTTGTTTGGTACCGACGCATATTTTCTACGGAAATTGTCTCTGCTTTCTTTTAGCAAGATAGCCCTTGTTTGCCCGCATGTAATAGCACATTTCCGATATACAGGCTTGGTGTCTGCAACGCTCCACGCGGAATAATTTCAATGCNAAGCGAGATGATGTCACNCTGGTACCAACTATCTGTGAAGCTCGGCACTATTCGTACTGTATTTTTGGAGACTGTGTTCTATCAGGAAGTGAATTTCTCACTACGTTAGTCATTGCCAACGCATATATATTATCAAGTGAACCTTAGTTTCACTAGTTATAATATCAGGCATTCAACAGCGCAGCTTATACCCCACAAAAGTATTGAGTATATTGTACGCCGTGAGTATGGGCCAAAAACCAATCAAAACAAGGCGGTCGGTACATGTGTTCAAACAAGTTAAAGCAAATATCGTAGTTATCGGAGTACGAAAGTCAGGTAAGATTGCTTTATTCTGTACGAAAAGTAGCATACTTGCTCTGTTTTGTTATGTCAAAAGCTCGTTGTTGTCTAATGAACTGCATGTGATGCCATACAAAGTGTAGCAGCATATAAAATAATACTTGGGGTTGAACTCATTCGAGTCAAGATAAATAAATTCGCCCCACATCACAAAGAACAAAATACTTTCTAGGCGACGACGACGTGTTTGCTGTGACATCGCTGTCCAAGAAATCTGGTATTTATGATTGCAAAAACGTCCATTCCATTCTGCTGCGAAAGCGGCTTACCCGTTCATTCATATACGTTACCTCGACCCAATTCTTTACACGCTCCTGGTTGTGCTTAACATAACAAATTCAAGGCTGCAGATCAACCATATCTTGAGTTGAGTGGGTAGCCCACGATATTGAGTATTCAAGAACTACATATTACTTATCGGCGATAAGGTGATAAACGACGTCATGCATAGGAAAATCAGCATTGAGATCAATTTTGTATCTTCGCCATACATAGCAATGATTCATGTGCTGTTTTGCTTAATATTCTTCATAAGACAACAAACTCTCATCACATACACGCTGCGTTTCCTCGTGTGTAACTTATACCAACGGCACCGGGCTATATGCTGTACCAAGTCAGTCAAATAAAAACGATGCTTGTTTCCTGTTCGTTCTTTTGTTAATTTTCTGAAGGATTATGCGAAATGGCACTGCATGACTTGTAGACCACGGGTAATTGATGATATCAAAATATAAGCGATCGAAAACTTTGAATTATTCTGATATGCGCTGGACTATAATTGCTTTGTTTCAGGGATGTCTTCCATCATGGACAAAGTCATTCCGAGAACTATTTGCGATTCGTCCAGCACAGGAAATGCATCCGCAACCCTGACCCCGTGCAAGGGAGTTAATCTGATCACGTGGGGGATCGGCTTTGGAAATCATAGACCACCGCTTTGGAAATATCACGTCAAGAACGCAGACGGTATGTGGTTGTTGTGGTTGGAAATTGAGCTTGTATATTACATATTAATGTCAATGTTCCCTCTAATTTTTGACGAGTCTACGCACACTCACCAACTTACTACGCAGACCCTTGGACAACAGTGCGTAACGACTAAAGAATAGGTCATAACTTCGGATTTTTTGTGCACAACTAAATTTTCTGTGCGCAGATACCGTGTCAGCACTGCGCATTTGCGCACGCGCGCAGCTTAGAAGGAACATTGACACTAATATTATCAGATCCAGGACCGATGGAAAATTAAACATATAGACCTATGTATATATATCGAAGTTTTCGGTCAGCATAAGGGCAGTCCTTTCCGGCCCAGGTTTTCTCGCCGCCGATCGTTCTGGCATACTTCTTGGATTCGCATGTTACATGGTCTAAGACTGCATGTGTCTTGGCGCGTCGTGGCGCGGTAATGGCCGACGCCGAAATGCCCATTTGTATAAATCATGCGTGTTTTTTCTTTGGGGGTACAGTACCCAATAATCCAGATATTTGGCAACATGAAATCGCGGGCCCCTTCGAGTTCGCCCCCTCTAATTGGGTGGTTTGGGGTGCGGCAGTTACGGTCGTGATCAGATCAAATCAAGGCTTTCTTGGCTTGAATTTACTACTAAGAAAATATCCAGAAATACCTAAAATTGAGCTTCCCCTATTTTTGACCAACGGGCAATCGCCACATGTAAGATCCTCAGTATTACGAAAGTTATTATGTATATATGTATGTGTATGCATTGCTATCATATTAATTAGAAGATAGCTGGCTGGGTTAAACTACAATAGTCGGTAGGCAAATACGGCGGTTATGATTAATGATTCTGGTACCGTACGTGACAGGAAGACATTCCAGCTATGGTCTTTATCTGTCGTATGACGTCATAGTTAGTGATAGTGTACGCGGAGTACTGGAATCAGTCAGATAAACTATATATCAGGGGTCTCAAGCACACGATCATTTTGTGCGTCCCGTGTCGGCATTTTCGATTTTCAAGTATTCGACAATAGTTAACTGCCACATACCCTTTTTAGATTTGAGAACTTAAAATTCACTTCAAAACTGCTCCAAAAACCTAAAACTTCTCATCAAACTTCAACATCTCAACACTTTCAAAAGCTGCCATGCGGTGGAAGATCTGCTATGACGTGACATTACCTAGCTGTTCATGATCATTAAACATTACCTGTTGATGATTCGTGACTGAGAATTGTGATTTCGACTATAAATGCGCGATCTTTCGTAGAATTACTAGAACTTGGAATGATTGGGTGATAAAATAAATATGAGTCGACTTGAGAAGAGAAGGACTTGCGGCTCGGAACTCCGTGACTTGGTACAGCAACGGACGCAATAAACTGTCAAATCATTCTATTCAAGTTGTTATTGATCTGTTCCAATATTCGAAGCTAAATCTAACGCTGATTTAATTTGACTTTGCTAATGACATGGTTAACAGCCAATAGTTAGCAGGACTATGCCCTAAACCCGGATTAGGCTGTAGGTCTACAGCTCCAATGCTCTGATATCGGGTGAATATTTGTGAATAATTAGATATTCTACCAATACCTTGGTACGCCAAATGTCCGCTATAGCTGCAAAATTATGACGGGACAGCTTTTACGATGTCGTGACGCATTTGTACTCTCGCATGGTGTCTGTATAACTAATTATTTTGAAAAACTATGCCAAGTACAACAATAATTTAATCAAATATTTAAAAATGTGATATTTTTCATGCCGGGCGTGAATTCACATTGTATATCATATTTTCACGATGTGTGTGGACTGTGTAATGCCAGCCTACAAGGTCCCGTAAAATGAGACCTACTTGGAAACATATTGAATACCCTTTATTATCAGTGCTGCGGACCGCGGCGCCATCAAAAACTTGGAAATTGGCCCGCGAGCACATTTGAGTTCGAGACCCCTGCTATAGATCAAAGATAACTAACCTACTGCAGGTTAATAATCTATAGATAAACATAAACATTCTGTCAAGCGCTAATAATACTATATTGCTATTACTATGATAGAAGTAATGATAGCGAAGTATTGTCNCNGGGGAAACATAAANNCGCGCTNATTNAGTCTGTGTCGTGTGACNAGAGAAAACNAGAGGTGGCCCAGAAAAAAATGATAGGTTAGCTCTGGCGAAAACAAGTCATNACAGTATCTGTACGACTCTATACTCGCGCGTACGCGGAATACNCGGTAGAATACACCGAATACGTGGAGAACGGCGTNTTCATATATTACTTCCGCCTTTACAAAAATCCGACTTGTCATGCGGGTGTGAGGCCATGAGGTAGCTGTTACGGGTATAAACGTTTTGAAAAGTGCTGATGATTTGCAATTGAATAATATATTCNTATTCAAACAAACCCGAGTATTTTCGGCTGNCACTCGTCACGGTGATGGGTAATCTTCGNCNACTATGATTGGAGAGTAGGAAATAACATATTATTATCAATCACCAATGATCATTTTCATCATCCGACATTTGAAGTACGGACTGCATTAGGGGTGCGCACCGTGCAACCTGTGGACCACGGGGCAAAATTTCTCGGCCCGCAATGGTACCAAATCATCATCATCATCATTGGTTTATTAGCAATTTTATCAGTTCAATACACCACAAAAACTGCGATACAATGAAAAGACAGGAAGATGTCGAAGCGACAAGGAGTAGTCTATGGAATCTGACACCCACCT
>ATSW01010219.1:0-18246 GCA_000444245.1 Botryllus schlosseri
GCCTTGACCTAGACACGCGTGGACGATTTTGTCATGACAACGAGACGCTTTCCACGTTATTTCGTCACAAAACCTACTACTTAGACGTCGATCTCACTGATTTACCTCCTCCAGACCCTTTCAAGATGGCCCAATAGAAATAATAGTAATTCTTGAAGACACCCAGAACATTCCTTTGTCCCACAGAAGTATATTTGCAAGATGCTACAAACCCATTCGAAATTTATAAAGGTAAGTTTCACAGCAGGCGACAACGTCAGTGCAGGCTTCAAAGGACATAAGAATACATCGATGTCGTGTGAATAAATTGAAAATTGACATTTTTAGGGTTTCTTTCCAATTGAAACTCCTCTATGCACGATTTACTTGGCTCATCTACGATTAAACTTCGCCATATCCACCCTCCATTTTCTCCCTGATATATTTCTTGTTTCCAAAAGCTTATTGCTGGTTGCTGCTCTGTTGGCGAGAGTCTCGTCTGAATATTGAAAGGCCTGAAGCCGGAAGGTATAGTGACTCCATCCCAACACTGATATAACCAAGAACTCTATCAGTTCAGGTTCAAGATAAGATGCTGCATCTACTTAATTGTGGGAGGAGCATTCGTAAAGTACCGGCAGGGTGAAATTCAATAGCTAGCAGCGGCACAAAACTTGACGGTTTCGCTTGACGATCGCCCTTTCTCGCCATTTCTGTATCTATAAATTTCAAAAAGCAGTTGACATGACTTTTTTATAATAGAATTATATGAAAAAAAATCCACCAATGCAATCGCCATCTCACTCATTCACTCAACGGAACTAGACGCTAGCGCATTTGAGAGAGTACGGTAGAAGTTACCATTCCGGTATACTGAGACGCCGTACGACAATAAGTCGAAAGGGTACTGAAGAGAATTACAAATACAATTATATACACAAAATCCACCCAAGCGCCACTGATTTCATTTGCTCAGCAGAACCTCACATCATGAAATAGCGGCGATATACAATACCGGTACTCCGGTATTTTGCGGGCGTTGGCAGCTGGCTGGTGAAAATTGACACTTAAGTCTGGTGGTGCGCTGACTTAGATTTAAGTGCCAATTCGAACGCATTTGAGTGTGAGTATACTTTTTGGCGTGAGTTGAGTAACAAAATCGTTGCTGAGTAGAGGATCGCTACTCAGCAGAGAAATTGGGCTCCGCCCTTAGGGCATAATCTAAATATACAGCTCTAGCCATCTATACGACTGAATTATCTGAATTTTTATGCTGATGAATTCATATTTTGTGATACGATTGTTGATTATACCATGTTCTTTCCAATGAACTTGAATATTTTCGGCTGACACTCGTCAGGGGTAATCGTAACACAAAATATGACGTCACCAGCATCAAATGAGATCTCACTGTACTATTTAAGATGTTACACGAATTCCTTTTGTTGACAAAGCTGGGGCTGATGTATTGTGATGTAGGCGGCTCCAAGGCACACAGATGATACCTACGCAGTTTTTTTTTCAAATTACAATAAAATTAGAATTTCAAAAACAAAGTTTTTTCCGAATTAGAGTAGAATTAATATGATAGCTGCACAGATATTTCCAAATTAGATTAAAATTAGTATGATAGCTATACATTTTTCCGCATTAGATTATAATTACTGAATTCACAAAAACTTGGACATTGAATCAAGTTTCGTTCATTCTTTTGAGAACGGCAAATACAGTGTACAGCAGGGGTTCTCAACTTCGCTTGTATAATGGGCCGCATTTCAACGGCAAAAGACGCTGCGGGCCGCAGAAAATTATTAACATGTGTTTGTCGGCTACTAGCAAATTTAGGCTACTGTAGCCTATTTGCCAGTCGTATAAGGGCATTAAGTACATTTTTATGCATTCTAAAGCATTATTGCACAGGGCTCGTAAGTTTGCAGTTGCTGTTTTTTGTGAGAATATGTATCTTCCAGCGGCGCAAGTAAATCACTTCGTGGGGCGTGCATTGCATTCGTTGACAAGTCGGTATATGCACCATCAAACCCTTCCACCAGAGAACCGAACTAATCACGTTTTCCCTGCCAATATCCCCAGTAATTCCTTTGCAAATATGTCTACTCTGATAAAATGCACCAAGAAAATTAGATGTGGAGTCGGTGGATTCGTCAAATGCTAGGCTGACGTAGTCCACGCGGTAACGTGTTTCAGAACATGCGATAAAAGATTGACTGACATTGCTGTTACTATTTTGGCCACGGTTGAATCAGACAACTGTATAGCTTCGAAATTTGTCAGGTAATGTTTCTGGCTGCTAAGTTATGAAAACCGCAAATATTCGCACGGTACGTTACGGTTTTAACACACCTTCTCTAACAGATTTTTTGGGTTTAGCGATATTCCAAGCAATTTTGAACGATGTGTAGCCTGTAATTAACGTCGTCGGCAATTTTACCAATGCCTTGAAATATGGATTGCTGGGCTTGACACCTAGCTAGCGACGCTTTGTTCTAAGATCAGGCGATATGCATAGCCCCAGAAGAAACTGCCGTGCATGGTATTATTTTAAGCTTCTACGCTTCGTTACGACTAGTGTTCTTCGACAAATAAGACACACTGGTTTTCCAGTTATATCAGAAAAAGCAAATTCATTGTTCCAGGCTAAGTTATACTAACCAGATTTTCACCGTTTAATTGCCTTTGTTCGTGTTTCTGTTCAAACCATTCGCGGTGACTAAAACACAGTAAAGGTGTACTACGCAGATGGATTCTCTTGAACCAGAGTCCAGCCAAACACCGATTCAAAACAATAACAATCTATCAGGGTATAGTAACTCGAGTCTCGATTTCATGATGGCTCGACTTGACTCAAGTCACTTTCTCAAAATACGGAAATGACTCGACTTGACTCGAATCAATCTGTGTATTGACTCGAGTCATTGCTCATGACTCGAACCAAGTCATATGACGTGACACTCAGAAAACTATAAAAGTGATATTGACTTATGACTCGGAGCCTTGTGACGTGATTACAACCCTGAAATCTAAGCTCGAGCATATATCAAGAAACCAGAACACATCGAAGAATGAGTAATCAAACGAAACAGAGACAGTGCGATAAAAGAACAAATTAGCTAAATTATTATGTAACAATACTGTGTAAGTAGCAACTGCTTTCATAGTGAAATATGTCGCGGGCCGCAAAATAAACGTCTGCGGGCCGCATGCGGCCCGCGGGCCGCGGGTTGAGAACCCCTGGTGTACAGCAAGCTTGGCTCGTTTAGCACTATGCAGTTCTCCTGTACCATTTACAGGAAGAAATTAGATGAGAATTAAAATGAGAGAATAGAAATATTTGACAAATTAGATTATAATTATACTTCGAGCAAAGAAACATTTCACCAATTGGATTATAATTTCGCTCTAGCTAGCCTAAATAGGCAACTAGAATTATCTTGTTGACCAAGTCTACTACATTGCTACTTACGACTGGTGACGGATGACCAATTTCAGCCTGCAGGCTCGCGTGGACAAGCTCGAAATCCATCTGTCGCGCTCCAAGGAGACGCAAGAGAAATCTTCGAAACGCAGCAAGAAAACGCAACATCAGCTGGTCAATAAACTGAAATCGTTGAAGAACCGTTGCGAAGTCCTGGAAGCCGAAAAGGAACATTTGGAGATCGAAATGAAGGCGGGAAAACATGGCGTGCCGATCCATGAGTATAACAGAATGAGGTGAATTCTTGTGTTATTTTGCGGGTATTAGGGCTCGGTAAAATCGAGTACCTGAGTGATTCAATTCTGAGTGGAGTATTAGGCATTGAGTATTCCAGTGTCACCTGTTACAACGCCACATCAGTATGAATCCGGGTGGTAATGGCTCGAGTAACGATTTTTTGGTGACTCGAGTCAATTTTTCAAATGTGTTAAATGACTCGACTTGTACTCGAGTCATTGTGCATGACTCGAACCAAGTCATCTGACTCGAGACTAGGACGGTCGAGACAGATATTTCACTGTAATTTCGCGGAATAGTAAAGTCACCGCATGATTGGTGTTTCGTCTATCAGTCCTGATACTTGGAAAATATCGCCAGAAACTGTTAGGACTGAGGAAAATCGCGGTATTATGAGTGCGAGTTATTCTATATCACTCGAGCAAAGTTGAAAAAGTGGGCCAAACATGATCGAACTCAAAACTGAACAGTGAACACAATGACTTGGACTCGAGTCACAGCACTATGACTCGGACTCGACCCTCTACTCAATGACTTGGACTCGGACTTGACTCGATGGCTGAATTGAAAATGGCTCGACTTGACTTGAGTCAAAACTACGAAATTGAGATTGACTTGTGACTCGGTTACAACCCTGATACGAATGATGTGGAAAGTTCCGTTTATGTACCTTTCATGCCACCACAGAGAATGCAATGCCAGTCCAGCATCAAAATAAACATTATTCGGTATTCATTCGCGTTGATAAATTAAAGGAACATCTAATTTCAGTACTCGAAGAACTTGTCTCTTGCTACTCGAGTACTCGAATCATATCATCAAATTCCTGACTCGAATCACGCTCAAAATAGTCAAAAGAGCCTTTGTATATGACGAGACTTGTAATATAAAAAGAATGTTGTATTTAATGTCGGTTTTGTTTGCATTTCATCGTTCAGGAAGAAGCTCGGTGACTTTCAACGCAAGCACAGCGAATTCGCAAGAAATCTCGGCATAACCGACGCCGATCGTATGGTGTTTCACAACTCAACCTCGGCTCACTACAACACTGTGTTCTTACCGGTTGCCACGGGCACACCGAAAAAAGGTATTTTCCAATCAGATTAGCTTCAATAATATCAATATCAAATTTGCACGGTTGCTTTTCGGATAGCTCAAATAGGTATTGCCTACTTGCACTACTTACCTAAGTGGGTATGATTTTGGGCTACTACGATCTAATAGTATTTAGGTCAAACTGGGATAATCATACTTACTTTTTAGTTACTCTTTGAAACTACTCTAGTACTTTTCAAACCTTCATTTTCAACCTCTACTGGAAACATTTTTGACATATCTTGGAAATTGCTACTTCCATACTTGGACGGCTAGATAATTATAGTTGTCTAATTAAACCATTGGTTCTCAAACACGGCGGCGCTCCCCTTTTATGAGGGTGTGAAAGCATCTGAAGGGGGTCGCGAAGATTCCCAAGAAATAAAGTTACTTGAACTCGGAATGAGTTTAAGATGTGCTGAAATTTCCATTGAATAGTATATTCATATTGAAATGAACCCGAATATTTTCGTCTGACACTCGTCAGGGGTAATCGTTAGCACCTTGTAGAGAATTGGGAAGATCATTGTAATGTACATCAACAAACTTCCGACTTCAAATAACGGCGCAAAATTTTACTTTATCACCAAGGGGGGCGTGTCGAGAAAAGTTTGAGAACCACCGAATTAGACGAATTACAGCAAACGCCTGTAATCTAATTGTAATCTAATTTGTGAAGTGTAATTTCTAGTTTCCCTGAAAATGCTCCAGGAGAACTGTATAGTGCGAAACGAGCCAAGCTTGCCGTACAGACATTTCACATTCTTGTGCTTATGAGGATCAACTACGGTTTCATACGAACTGAACTTGTTTTTTGTAGTATATTTTCAACTTCGTAATATAATTCCATTTCCCAGTTTTTGCAAATTCAGTCATTCCAATTGTAATCCACCTTGAAAAAGCTGAAAATATTCCAGTTGTACAACTCTGGCCGCTTCTACTTCTACTCTACATAACTTCTATTACCACTGCAAACGGTAACTACTTTGACCCCCCTTTACCGATTTGAACGTATGCAATCGCTATCTAACGAAGTCAATTTCCATTTCATGAAAGGCGACTCCTTATATGATCTGGAAGCGAAAGGAATTTCTCAAATCCTAGAGAGGCTCGATCAAGTCGAACAGCAACAAAAGCAGACCAAAGAAGAGCTCGAATTTGTCGCAAAACAACCCGAAAACGTCGCGGAACATCGCAGTACAAAGTCAACGCCTCGCAACGAAGAGGATCGTTATTCAATGGACAGTTTTGAATCGGAAAGGAACAGTGGATGATCTTAATAATATTACAATGACATTTCGTCTCAAATGATTGCACAATAGCGCTGTTCAAAGATAACTATTTTTTGCCAAAATTTACTGGCTACTTCGTAAAATTTTATGTGGGCTGAAAAAACGCTAAACAATAAATTTGGCCCAATTCCAACCTATATAATATACAAGAGTAGACAATTTTAGATTTATTCTGAAAAAAAGATTTCAAATTCTACTACCTACCCAATGAGATGTCTAAGAAAATGATGTAGAACAAATTTGGCTCAATTCAAATAGGATTTTAGGAGCAGAAAATTTTCGCTTTGGAAAAAATATAGTATTTACGGTGAGAAATTTGAATGTAATTTTAAACACTGTTAATTACTCGTATTTTTAACAACCCTATTGCATAATACAAATTTCACGGTAGATGCTTGTAAGAAAGTCTTGCTCTGTCCAATATAATAGCGAATTTATCACTTTTTGATGAAAATATGCTGATTTTTTATGTAGAAACTATTAGTGCAACGTGATACTATTATACCGCTTTGTTACAAAATATTTTTCGGTACTAAAATCCTTCCCCATCTTCGTTGCCATTTCATGCTTGTATGTCAATTCGTATTATTGTTCGTTGTGATACAATTACGATCACTCCTGACGATTGTCGGCCGAAAATATTCGGTTTTCTTTAAATACGAATATATTATTCAATTGTATATCGCAAATACAATTTAGCGGTAGCTTGAGAGCAAGAAGTCGAAACACTATTTTTTGAACTCGTGAGAATGTAAATTACGGAGATCAGACTATAAAGTTATTTCACATATTAATTATATTTCATATATTAACTAACTAAACGCGACTGAATTTTTCACATACGAATAGGACGTTGTATATTTTGTCCTTGGTGTTGTTTGTGGCACATACCAGTGTTGGGATCAATTCACTACCTTCGAGCCACTGTACATTTTGCCTCGTGTCAAGTCATCAAATCACTCGATTTTTAAACGACTGAAGTCAAGTTGAATTTTGAAAGTACGAGACGTGATTCAAATTCATTGCATTTAGCTAACTATGGACTCCCCATTTATTCTGAATCGAGGTCTTAGGTCTGGCCAGGCAGGGGATTGAACCCACGACCTACCGGTCAATAAACCATTACGCTACCTTGTCGGTTGAACATCACAATAGTGGTTTTGCACAGAAAGGGACGAGCTGGACTGAGAAAAATCTTGTTTGATGAATAAATAAACCAACTGTATGGCAGGCCTATATGTAGAATCGGCGTTAAATAACCAGCCCAGTAATAGGGTTATCATATTTCTGGAATCTGAAAAGAGGACACTTCCAAATTTGCAAACTTACAATACCGGAGTAAAATCTGGAAAAAATTTATAATCAGCAGTTTTCTAGTCCGGTAATCTGACTTTTATGATTTGTAAAAGTGTTCTCCTTTCTGGATTCCAAAATATGGTAGCCCTAATCAATTATATATATATATATATACATTTCCCTAACATTGTATCACTGCCTTGGCTATGGTAATATTTGTATATCAGCATTCTATAATATCAGTGTCAGTAGTGACCTGTTCCCTCCCTGCAAATTACAGCGACACCGCGTGGTGCTGCCCTGTAAGATATTCTTCGCAATCTCCTTCTCACAACAAAGTTCGTAAATTCGCTGTGGAGTATGAAAATCTTCCTTCTTGTAAGGCGTAAACTGTAATCTAGTTTCATGGAACAAGAGGAAGTGGTAGTTCAAGTGGTGTCTGACGCGGCGGAGGAAATTAACCCCAGCTCTCCTTCGGCAGAAGATCACCGCGACCATGTACCTGCAACTTCGAGTAGCAACCCCGAACCGGATGATGCCAAACTGCTACAAAAAGCCGTGTCTCCGATAACGAAGTTTTTCGGAGACAAGAAGCACAAGTGCAAAATGTGTGGCGCCGTGTTCTCAAAAAAATTAGACATGCACATACACCGACTGACGCACGCTGATTCAAATGAAATGAAACAAGAATCAATGGAGTATTCGAGTGCCGAGGAGTCACAATCTCCAGATGTTAACGAAAATCCCAGCTCTGATCATTCTTTTACGGAGCATCATAACGGGAAAAATCAGCAGGAGAATGCTGGATTAACCCAAAACGACCAAAATCACTTCATCAAAACTCATGGACAGGGGTTTCCGAATCACAGCGATATACTTTTAGACAAGAATCTCAATTCAAAGCAAATTCAATCGGATATGAGTGTTCGTGGATCAAAGGAATACGAAGATATGATGAATGATATATTCGCAAGAGATCAAACTAAGCTACATCTTGATGTACTAGTGCCAGGTCCGAGAAGAACCTATCAATGTGCCCCGTGCGAGAAGAGATTTGAAGATTACAGCGAGTATTTACATCACCGGGAAGACCACCCGAATCCAAAGCTCTTCACATGCCGCACTTGCTCCAAAGGATTTACGATAAAAGGGAACCTGACTCGTCACGAGCAAATACACTGGGACGTACGACTGTTTANATGCTTATNCGTTTGCGATAAAAAGTTTTCCCAAAAAACCCACCTTGTCACGCACCTCGGTACTCACACTCGGAGACCGTTTTACTGCAAGTCCTGCAGAGCAAGCTTTACAAAGGAGTACAGTCTCAACAAGCATCTAATGTACGAACATGGTGTGATCAATTATGCATCTAGCGAATCGTCTAAAAGCGATGAAATGGGACCTACTGAATCTGGATTCACTGAAAAGTCCGGCAATAACTCGGAAGATAGTTATAACGAGGAAGATCTAACCGGGGTTGTCAGAAAACATGAAGTTTTAATGATGCCTGTGGATCACAAAAGCGACAGTGACTCGTCTATGGAAAAATATTACAAAAACATACACTACACATGTGGCACATGCTATGTAGTCTTCTCAGACTTTAATTCTTACATCGGTCACAAAAAAGAACACCCAACCCCGAAACTATACGAGTGTGACCTCTGCCAAAAAAGCTTCACCGTGAAAGGAAATCTGCAACGCCACCAGCAAATTCACCAGGACATACGCCTCCACCAGTGCGACACCTGCACTAAAAAATTCTCTCAAAAAACTCACCTCGAAGCTCACAAGCTGGTGCACAGCAAAGAACGGCCATATCTGTGCGCTACGTGCAATTCTTCGTTCACGAGAGAGGGAAATTTGAGACGGCACATCAAAATTCACACCAACACGGAGCAAACGATTTCAGCCGCTCAAGACGAGAAGATGCCGGTTATATTTCAGTGCGCCGAATGCTCCAAGACTTTTATGAGGAAAGGTAACTTGAAAAGGCACCAGAAAGTTCACACTTCGTAGCTGATAAACATTGAACAGTAAGAATGAACTATAAGCTCAATTTGATACGGAAGATTTGTTAACAGCAGAGATGATCAGTAATGAAGTATTTCTACTTATATTGAGCACTCAAGTAGGTTTTTGCCTACTGCTTGTGTACTGTTTACTCTCTAGCTGTTATGTTTTTCACTGCTTTCGCATCTAATTTAACATGAACACTATGTCTGTTGAAACATAATTTTTTTTTCAAATTTAAATGGCCACTTGATAAAACTGTTGTGTTGCTTTGAAAGGTTCATGATAAACGTTTGTTGAAAATCGAAGAATTTTTCGCATTAAGAACTACTGGCACAGTATAGGAAATAAAACTGAATTGAATTCAATACCAAATGGTGAATTACGATGTAATAATGTCGAATTTATAAATAACATCAATGGAGGTAGCATATATAGGCTCAATTCCAATCTATAGAAGAATTGCTGTACAAGAAAAAAGCTTCGGATTTATTTAATGAATATAAATAGAGAAAATTTTCAAATTTTGCTGGCCACCCCATGAAATTGTCAAGTTGTCTCAATAAGCAATCCACAACGAATTTGACTTGATTCCAACCAGTAGAAGCACGGTTATTAGAGTCAAAAATTTTGGATTGGAAAAAATAGTATTTGCGGTGGCGAATTCCTAAATTATTTATTATAGATCTACCCACCGTAAATACTATGATTTGAAATCCCAAATTTTTAACATCAATAACTTCGCTTCTTACAGATTGGAGTTGAGCCAAATTTGTCGCGCGTCGTTTTTTCAGACCACCCGGCAATTTCATGTTTTTATTAAATAAATCCAAAACTTTTTTTCTTATATAACAATGCTTCTATATGTTGGAATTGAGCCAAAATTGGGGGACAGCGTTTTTTTAGGCAACCTAACAATTTTATCAAGTAGCCGGGAAATAAAGCTATTTTTGAACATCCCTAATGAACAGTTTACAGTCGTTGAGGCATGATTACTTAACTTCTTTTAATTTATTTGTATCACTTTACGGAATAGCGTGATTGTGACATGGTAACTTGATATAATTTTAGATTCGATTCTACCTATTTGTAGTGTTATTTTGCATCTTGCAAAAGTAGGCACTGCTAAAAGTATGCGACCCTCGATAATTTGCTTTTTGAAAGGACTGAGTACTTATCAAACTTTGCATTTTCTACTTCTAATAGTTTTGATGTCCTGTAACTGCGTAGAAATTTATGGTTTTACTTGAGTAGCAATGCTGACTTCTTTGACGAGCTCTGGCTTCAAGTCCGAGATTCAAGGTCATAGAAGAACCTGACTATGTAGGCCTACATTCGCACCAGACTTCGTAAAATCGGGATCCCACACTGGTGCAACCACCCTTATTATATATCGTGTATTCCTGTATATATACTTGTTTCAAATATAGGATTATCGATTAGCAATGTATCGTACGATGTTATAGTTTGTTGTTCAAGACAAGCTTAGTGTCTTGATGTCTATCAATCTTCAGTTATGTACCCTTTACAAAGGCGACACGGTGTTGCCCTGTACTAATAGTCTTGAAACTGATACCCCGTTGCATTCATGACTGCTAACATGACGCTAAATGCAATTTTCATCCATTGGTCCTCAGCTTGGTCCCGTAATACCGAATTTTTTTTATCCATCTCGTGTCTGCCCGAGATGAATAAAAAAGCTCTCTCATAAAGCACCATAATTATACAATCAATATGCATGCTGTGATTTGCTTCTATTGTCAATAGAAATAATGATTGCAATACTCAACAAACTTCAGACCATGATTAGGGCTGGGCCGAGTGATTCCATACTGAATTGAATATTGCTTGTGACATTATAGCAAGAGATAATTTGGTATCTTTCCGAACATGACCATTTCATTGTACTGTGTGACAATGTTGTGTTGTGGATTGATCATGACTTCACTTCACAGATACATTTCCACTAACATGTGTAGCTTTGTAGCCTACTATGTTTTGTATGCTGCGATACGAACGATTGAGGTTTCAAGGCTTCCACTTTGGGTAAATAGCATTGATACTATATTTCTCTTAGTGACAAGAAACATATATCAATGCTAAAAAAAGTGACAAGAAACATATATCAGTGCTAAAAAAATTATCTCTCACTTCTCAACACAAATCATTAGAATTGATATTCGATTGTACCCAGCCTTAATCATGATCAGATTGTTGTCTCGTATTTTGAAAACCAATTCTCTGAGAAACTTGAGTTGCTTGTCATTATGCGAATTTGTTCCAATTTCTACTGGAATTGTAAGCTACCCTGTCAGAGGAATCATGATTTGATTACTTCGCAAATCTGTGTCTTGAGACTACTAACATGAGATCCAGATCGATTTATTATGCCTGTTCGTAATTGCTTTGAATTGAGTTTCCATAGGTTTGGCAACAATCATGTATTATTTCGACACCCAGTTACGAAAAGTCGGCGTACACAGCAATTTCTGCAAACACAGCAATTTCTGCAAACACAGAAAGACTCGAATATTTGTGGCTGATGTGAAAAGTCAGTTACTAGACAAATTTCATTAGAGCAAATGCTCTCCTGGTATGGCGGTAAAACTATTGCATGTTGAAGCAGGAATGTTCACGAACTAATGATCATTCTAACTCTTCGGTTCTTCGAACTGTACAAGAGATATTCTAGTTTTATTAGTTTGGTCAACATGTGAAGCTGTTTCGTTAGATAAATCAGTATTATTTGCGATTGCCTAGCCCCAATTTGAATACTTTGGTATGGTATGTATTTATGTTCTAACCAGTCGACGCAGGCTAGTATGTAGTTGTGTGAAGCACCGCAACATTTTCTAACACTATCTCAGCCAATAGGCAACTTTATCATGTATTTGATAACTTGTACGATAATAGTATACCATCATAAGATATGTTGAATGATTTGGTCTATTATTTATGTGTGTTAGTTGATCAACATTGTGTGAAGCAGTGCAGCATACTGCATCTAGCAAATGCTTTGCTCACCCCAATTCATGGGATCTTAACCATGAATTTGCAAACGGATAAGTATACAATATTAAGACCTACCGTTGATTCTTTTGTTAGAAACCTTTCTGGATTGATCTTAATGCCTTATTATGATTGTGTATGTAATTTCGAGGAGTATTCGGTGTTAATTAATTTCCAGCTATGGTTAACGAATATAATACATCGCTGACAATCATGCTTCGTTGTGTAAGACATGAGCTCAGATTATCTACTTGTTGGCGCAATGAGAAATTGATCTTCGAACATTCCATGAACTCTCCTTGAAAAGTGGAAATTTTGCCTCGTTCGTTTATGTGAAGCTATGAATGTAATGAAACCTGACTGTCGAATCTTATGCGGCTTGAACTAGTAGAGCTGCTAACTTTACTTGTCAGTAATACCGAAGAATGAGAGGACTTAATATGTCATCTTAACGACAATGTACTTACCTCAGATAGGCAGAATGTACAGATTCCGCTAGAATACAGTAAATTAAAAACTGGTCAGCAGGGCTGGGTACAATGATTTGAGTGCCTGAATAATCTCAATTGAGTATTAATTCAATGATTCTTTCTAGTACTGAAATGATACACTCCTTGCCTCTGACAGATATGGTCGTAGCGCAGTACTAAAATCACATGTTAGCGGAAATGACATATATGTAAAGCCGTGATCAACCCATAGCATTGTCACGAAGTGCAATGGAACAGATATTGTTGAAAATATATCAAAACATCTTTTATGTGGGCTGTGACGTAGAACTGGCATTATATTCTTTTGATGCCGCATAAAAGGTACACACTTGAAATCTCCACATTCTCCATTATTGTTGTGACATATAATGAGTAATACTCCATACTCGACTTCCAGCCTAACTAACATCCGAATCACTCGGGTACTTCTTTTGCTCAGCGCTACTGCTCAGTTCCTAGTAGTAAGCGTTAGGAAACAAAAATTATATTTCTCTTTCAAAATATGTGCAAGGCAACGACGTAGATTTTCAATGCAGTGTGCCGGGCATTCGACTCAACTGTGCGAGACGCTTCAGTCGCCGCTCTGATTAAAAATCCACAGTAATTCAAAGCGGTGCTCGTTCTGGTCAATCCAGAGTTGTCGCAAGGTTCCGAGTCACAAGTCAATTTAGCTATCATAGTTTTGACTCAAGTCATTTTCAATTCACCACCGAGTCAAGTCCAAGTCAGGGAGTCATAATGTTCAACTGTTTCAGTGTCGAGTTTAGGCTCAACTCACTCAATTGTGAACTCTTGGGTAATATCAAAGGCCTCGGATTCATAATATACTAATTTTTCTCGCTCTAACCATCTTTATTCAAACACATAAATGACAGTTTCTCCGCCTATTTTTCAAACATTGGTCCAGATATACGAGACTTGAAAAACTCATGAAGAATGTATCGAGTCAAATCACTAGGCGGAGTCATGTCTCGAGCATAAGTGGAGTCAATACACACAAATTGACTCAATTTGAGTCGAGTGATTTTCTATTTTCAAGAAAACGACTTGAGTCAAGTCGAGTCAACGAAAAATTGTGACTCGAGTCAATAGCCTACAACCCGGGATCAATCGAGCGCTTCCAAAAATTTGAACCGCGACTCCGTTTTTCATGTTACGAAGTCATCTCGATTTGTAGGCAGAAGCCGCGGCTTTTGATTTAGATATGATCCACGGTATCATAGAAACAGCCGCTATACCGAACGAAAAGACGGGCCTTGCACGCAGCCAGCCCGCTGCGATTGTTATCATGGAGAGAGATAGGGAGAGTGTGATATTGAACATGGTGACGCTCGCAGANATGATGCTTCCGATCACAGGAATCCATCCAACTGAAAAAATCACATAAATCTTAGTAACTTCCAAAATATGTAATACAATAAGTGAAATGGTGGCCAGGGATATGACAATTAGGATTCAACGTCCAAGTTTTCGTGAATTCAGTAATTCCAATCTTTTAATGAAAAAAATGTGTAGTTATTCTAATTGTAATTCTACTCTAATTTGGAAAAACTTTGTTTCTGTAATTCTAGTTTTATTCTAATTTGGTATCATTCTAATTCTAATCCAATTTGGTAAAGCTGAAAATTTTCTAGTTGGCCAAGTCTGCTTCAAGTAGGTTTTGCCCGCAGCCGCAGTGGCTATGATTTAGTCTACTTCTACTTATATTCAACAGTTTACAGTTTTTTTAGGCAAAACCAGGCTTAGAATTCTTTCTTTTTCACTTAAAACTTCAAAATCGCTAGATCTGTTCAAGTAAAAATTTATGAAGTTGCTTCTACCTCTTCTTGAGTACCAATGGCGACTTTGACAGTCTCTTCAGATTAAGGCCTATATATATATAATGGCTGTTCAAAAAAAATAATTTTTTCAGATTTCACTGGCTACTTGATAAAATTGTTAGATAGGTGAAAACAACGGTGCACACCAACTTTGGCTCAATTCCAACCAGTAGAAGGGATTTTTTTGGCAGTAAAAAGTTTTGAATTTAACATTGAACAACAAAAAAATCTATTTTCAAAATTTCTAATTCCATGATTTTATAATAAATAATTAAAGAGTTAGCCACCGTGAATACTATTTTATTCTAAGCCAAATTTTTCTACTGCAATAACTTCGCTTCTAGTGGTTGGAATTGAGCCAAATTTGGTGAGCATCATCTCTACTGACAGCCTAACAGTTTTATGGGGTTGACAGAAAATTTTGAAAATTCTACCGCAAGAAAATCGCTTCTACTGGTTGGAATTGGGTTGGTGTGCAGCGCTGTTTTCACCAACCTTGATTTGATTTGGCGTATTTTTTGCTGCCAATCGCACTATACCTAACAAGTAATTATACAAAGTTTAGAAATAAAAAGACAAACAATAACATATTTGCAGTTCTACAGCTGTTATTAGCAGATCCAAACGACTAGATAATTCTAGTTTTCTAATTAGAATATTTATAGCAAGATCAATCAAAATCAAATTTGGAACAATCTATGTAGCTATCGTTCTAATCTAATTGAGAAAAGCTTAAAATTTTCTAGTCGTATGCGTTCTAGTTTAAGTTCTGAGATCTTGAGATACACGAAATGCCGCTGATACCTTGCTGACATGAATTTCAGACCATTTTGGGCTGTTTCTGTATCGAAACAGTTACTCACCGAGTGTTTTCACAATCCTTGTCATGACGCTTAACCCCAGGTACATAAGTATCCAACCCCCGAGTCGAAGCCCCCCACGTCAGGGCTCTGTTTGACGATATCTCAGACTTGATGACTTGTCCGGGAGACTTCAATCCTCGGTGGACAAGTTCTAGCATCGTGCTCCGAATCGGATAAGGAATGAGATTACCATCTTCATTTTTCGCTATCACGGTCACCTGAAACGAGACATTGATTTCACAGTTCTGTTAAAAAATACCGTAGCTTTATTTTCAAATTTTACTGGCTACTTGATAAAATTGCTAGGTTGCCTAAAAAAACGCTACACACCAATTTTGGTACAATTCCAACCAGTAGAAGCGAAGTTATTATACTTTCATTATATATTATATAGATCCACCCACCGTGAATACTATGATTTGAAATCTTAAATTTCGAATATCAAAAACTTTGCTTCTACGGGTTTGAATTGAGCCAAATTTGTTGTGCAACGTTTTTTTCAGACAACCTAAAAATTTCATACATTTGAAAATTTTTTATATCATTTTTATAAAGCAAATCCAAAAATTTTTCTTACACAGCAATGCTTCTATAGGTTGGAATTGGAGCAAAAATTGGTGTGCAGCGTTTTTTTTAGGCAATTCAACAATTCAGTCCGTGAATCCACGGAATCCGGAAATTTTTTTTTTTTTTGAAAAACCCTTTGTTAAAGTGAGACAAAACCACCGGAATAGTCATTCAATCATTGCTGCATAGACCTAATAGTATTCAGTTTTATGCTAACAAAATCCAACATAAAAATATCAATGATCCAGAAAAGCACAAAGAATGTCTATTACCTCATCGATGGCTCCAAATTTTGTTTCTCCCGCTATTCCAGAGCATTGAAAATAAACTCTGACATCTCCGATGTCAGGACTGTATGGGTCGCGCGCGTGGTGATAGTATTTCTCATGTAGTTCGACGTCTAACGTTTCAGGAGGCTCCGGCAATCTATATAACACGACTTTAATTTTTTGATGAAAGATCTCCAGAACTTATACACACACCTTTCCAAATCAGTCTTCCAGTTAATTTTCGCTATCGCAGATTTGGATAATTTGTATCCCCCAACTTTGACATCGTTTGCAGTGACTTGATACGGTTGCACTGGCATTTCACTGCATTTGTAAAAGCAGCATTATAATGATCACTCGTGGTAATGCTATTGCTATGATTCGATTCCAAAATATGTCCCACTGTCATTTTTCATATATTCAAAGTGATCATATTTAGGGTACACTGATAAACAAGGTCACACGATGAACATTTTAGGAAATCTTGGATCTTGATGCTTAGTAGAGAGGGTCAACAACGAATAGGTCCCATTGTCATTTTTCACAAACTTTAAATGATCATACTATTTAAGGTAGCCTATACTCATAAACAAGGACACACAATGATTAATTTGACGCATCGCAAAGAAGGCTTCGATCAAAAAATATATCTCATTGTTATTTTGCACAGATTTAAAACGATGATATTGGGTCAAATGTCGCACAATGAAAAAATTTGTAATTATGATGCAACTTTGCAAGAGAGGATTCGATCCAAAAATAATGATGATATTTCGGTTGCAAGCACAACAAATAAAATTTTTTAAAAAACCTTGGATTTTGATGTCCAAACTCTTCCGCGAAATCCCTGCTCCGATGAATAATATGAGACCACTCGGCATTATAAGTGTAGACGGTTTCTTTTCTGCAGACAAATTCCTGGTTATTTGGTGGTAGTCATGAGAGAGACAGAGAGGATTTATTCATCGTCGCAAAAACTCGGACATGCAATTTAAGTTTACAGGACACAATAAAGATTGATTTGATAGATACATATGACTATAATTACAGTGATTATGAGATAAAGCCGCAGAGAAGTGTTCTAGTAATTGAGTATACTGCAGCTGTGAGTAGTAATTGGATATAAGTTGTGTAGGCCTACTTTGAAGAGTGAATAGCCAATCATGTACAAGTCACTTCTAGCTAGTATGGTATTTTTTAAAAATGACTCGGCTTAAGTTGGGTCACCAAAAAATCACAACTCGAGTCATTTCAAACCTGGGGGCAGTAAACTGATGTTCAAAGAATAAGTCTACGCACACAATTTCATTTCGTTCCTCATGCTCGTGAACTTCTGAATGTTCGACCCACTGGTACATCTCCACATGTCTTGAAAGTTGCACGCACGGCAGTGCTATAGGATACAAGGGATCTCCTAAAATCTACAACAGTACAAAATGAGTTCACGAAAAAAAATTCTACTAAGGAATGTTACTTCTGCTTCCAGTTGTCCGGAAACATGGATTAATCTGCCATTAGCTGAAATACTGTCTCGCAGATTGCTGGTTGATACGACAAGCTGTTCCGCTTCTTCAAATACTGCTTCTGTTTCAACTGATCGCCTCTAAATGAAGGAATTTGATATAATAATTTTTCTTGAAAGACGTAGACAATTAGAAAATTTGCAGCTTTTCCAAATAAAATTGTAATTTCATGTTNTTTTTTTCAAATTAAAGTAGAAATAGAATTATAGCTACAGTTATTTCGAAATTGCATTAAAATTAGTATTATAGCTACGCAGTTTTTTCCAAATTAGATTATAATTAGGATCATAGGCTGAGAC
>ATSW01010220.1:0-12727 GCA_000444245.1 Botryllus schlosseri
CTTTTATGGCGGCTGGGTCATCGGCGCCGGAGCTGTTCATTTCCATTGCTGGTGCGGGCGCCGGGAGCGACGTGGGGGTCGGAACGATAGTCGGGTATAGCTGAATAGATATGCCTGTTCGCTTCATCGCATTCTTGTATCGATTTTTCTCTCTTAGTTCGGCGGTTTTCAATCTTTTGATCATCATAGCTTTGACAGCTTTGCTGGCGGGAAAGGTAGGTCAAGGTTGGATTGAATTTCGGTAGTTATCCATGCTTATTTGATACACGATTTAGGAACTTTGCCTGGACTGGCGTCCGTTTGTTCGCGACTCTGTGTTTTACGGGCTGTCGATCGTCGCTTTCATTCTGTTTTCGCTTGATGGGCAATTTCATCTGTGGGAGTCGCTGTGCCTGTTGCTGCTGTATGCGTTTTACATTGTGATCATGAAATTCAACGCAGCGTTGATGGAGTATATGAAGAAATGGTCGTGCTGGTAAGTAGGCAGTAATGACCTATGACCTTGTTAGGGAGATTGCGGTTGTTTTATTCTACCGTGATCCGCATATTTTTATTGTGATGCAGACTTTCTGAAGACTTGAGCAAGNGTATAAGAGTTGGCCTATTGACTAGAAATGACCTCGGCGTACATGCAGCGTATCTCGGATTGAACCCGGCATATTTCGCAATAATTCATGTTTCCTATACGTCTATTCTATTTTCTTGGTCTGACGACGGATTCCAACTAACAAATGAAGCCAATAAGTGAATGAGATGTGTCGACTAGACACTGTTCTTCAACCTTTTTTGAAGTGGTGCACCCTTTAAAGCTGCAGCTCTGACTCCCCCTAGAAGGTCACCACACCCGCGTTGCCGCCAAATTTTCATTTGACTACGCTAAAAAAGAAGTGAAAAATACACCTTAACGGCCCCGGGTCTCTGGTCACAAGCCATTTACATATAAACCGCTGCTTTCAGAGTCGTTCTACTCATACACCTATGTGCGTGCACCCATTCGTGCTGGTGTACCAAATGCAGATTTTCATGCCCGCAGGGGTGCAGCGTGCACACTGGTTGAAGAGCTCTGGACTAGAATGTCGCGACTTCGCAGTTTTACCGAAATGGGCAGCACGAATAATGTTTATTTTTAAGAATTTACGAAGCAGAATTACCATTGCGCTTTATTAGGCACATTTCCCATTCCATTACACAGATGAGTTAACTTGGCCCCGAAGTTTGCGATCCTATATTTTCAGCAATTTCGATGCTAGAATCGCTCCGGAAGAAATCCGGAAGCCACTGGAAGCGGAACGTGTCGCAAGTCGATCGCCCACTCCGACCCCCAACACTCCGGTGTTGCGGAGACCGGATTCTCCGAGTCCGGCGACTACGCCGAAAAAAATGGGCTTCCGATTCTAGTTTATCGCCGACGCGTATCGGTAAGCCGCTATGTCAAAAAGAGTCTGGCAGCAGCACCGCACGCCCCGGGACCTCGATCAACCCTCCGAACGGGATTATTACCGTGATGCCTCCAACGCCGCCATCCCCTCCGCCTTCGAAAGACGCGTTTCAGGTACGCCATCTACTAATTTTAACATGCATTACAGTCAGTGCTGCATGTGCAATGAATGTGCAGTCGGTTCACTTTACCACCAACTCCGATTCCAGAAACTTTAAACACTCCGACTCCGACTTCAACATTCCTGTAAATCTACTTGTAAAATCAAGCCTTCATTACATTTTATCGAGATTATTATTATGAAGTCAACCTGGTTCATTTAAAGTATTGATATGTAATGGTAATGATTTTGCCTTAGCAGTATTCTATTAAAAGCATATTTATAGAAATTAGATCTGAACAGGTATTGTTGTCACGTATTAAGAAAACAATTATGTTCGCTGAAGGAAATTAATTTTGTGAAGACCCTCCTGCGTGAAAAACTATATACCTTCTGCAACGGCACTTTTTAGTAACGCTTGAGAACATTAGTTCGATCTTTAAGTACTTGGAGTCGGAGCGGGAGGATCAATTTTCACATGCTCCAGCCAGTATGTGCTTCTCCAACTTCGACTCCAAATAGTGTTGAAATATTTCCTGCGACTCCGACTCCATCAAGAGAAAATATTATGAAATTCGACTCCACACTCCGCAGCCATGATTGCAGCACATGCGACGTAGTAACCTAACACGCATTGCACCATGCGAGGTAGTATCCTAAATAATTATATACTAAACTTTGGAACTTGGAGATATGCACGGGTTTGAAATGTTTAAAAGTAGGAGTTAGCGGAGTCTGCGTGGGTTGAGTCAATAATTGCGTAGTTGTGGATAACTTGACGATGGGAGTGAAAAGTGCGATTTTTTCACACGTAGGTCAATCGTTCATTCAGCATACGTCAGCGGTCATTGCCCGTCGCTGACCGGATATAAACGATTAGGCATAGGCGCCGAACGCTAATTTTTTTCGAGTTAGATGACGTCACAAAGGAATGACGGTATTGATAATTAGGGATAATATAGCATCAATTCATGAGGGTTAAGTGCATGCATAAAAGGCGATTATGCAATATCTTCGTGTTAACAAACTTGCGCGTATGATAAGCTTGTCAACGTGTCCGGAATGCTGTCAATTAGCGAGTCCTTGATCGCTAGCGAACAATTGAATACGCCGCTTATCAACGCGGCGACGATTTGCGCAAGGCAAAACGTCCGAGTTCTTATGGAATCTGTTCTATAATGGCACCGATTTCTCGTCTTTTACAATACAATACAACTCAAGCCTTGACAGTTGACACACATCTTCTGATGGTTATGTTTAGGTATCAGCGGAATTCACTTACGCATGCACGGCGCACTCGCAATCGCAGACGTTTGCGGACATTCGACGTCATTCAGTTCAGCAATGTCGCTCTTTAATTACAATCGCTAACCAACAAACATATAACGGCATTGTCACCAGGCCATCGGAAGATTGGAGCCAACGCATGCTAGGCTCGAGAGATGGGAGCCGACGCATGCTCGGCTCTAGACGCGATAGTTGGCCAATGGCCACTGGCCAGCGATGATATCTTTCGTACCAGGCCTGTTGCAGATGCGATTGTGTAGGCAAGCGATAATATCGTGTTCGCCAATGCAGATGCGATAGTGCAGGCAGCGATGGCACCGGGCCTACTGCTGATGTGATTGTTCATAATGCTAAAGCGAGTGAAACTTGGCTTGTCGGAGACGCGATAAATCAGGCAAGCGTCCCAAGCGGGCATCTCAGCGGGAGATCGCGTCGCGTTACATTGTGCACAGACAAATCTCGCTAATTGGCAACGGGCTTGTCGCTAATTGGCCGCGCGCAACGGGTTACCTCGCTCACATAAGCGGCAGCAGTTAATGTCGTAAACGGAAATACATTGCGATTCGTTCTAAATAACACAATCGGGGCTTATGCCGATTCATGCCAAACCGAATTCTAGGTATGCCGTATACCTAAAAAAATGTCTAGGTCTGCCTGGCATACCTTGCATACCCAGGTTCGGCGCCTCTGTGATTAGGCTATTGACAGATAAGAATACAATATCATAATCATCATTTTGTTCGAATTTTTATCAAATCAATGCACCACAAGATTGCGATATAATGAAAAGATGGGATGGTGCCGAAACGACTTGGAATAGTCTTTTAATCAGACACCCACCTTGGCCACACTCCCTACAGCATTAAATGAGGGGATTTAAGAAAGGATAGCATAAAAAGAAGCGACAAAAATGAATGCTGCCTGTGTCGGTATACAGGCGAGGTTGATTGTGATCCGGTAATCTTCAGGGCTGACGAGTAGGGCTGGGCGAAACCGAGTACCTGCGTGATTCGATTCTGAATCACGTAAAACGCGTCGAGTCGAGTATTCGAGTATCACTCAATATGACGTCACAACAGAATATAATATGTCAAAGTTGAAAAATGATCCTTTTGTCCCACCACAAAGAGTATAATGCCTTTTATCCGTCACATTAAAGATACTTTGGTATTTTTTCGGCCATACCGATTTCATTGCTCTTATTGACAATGTTGTGGGATGATGATGACTTTAAAAATGTGTTATTTCCAGTAACGTTCGTAGCTTTGTACTATGTCTCGTAGGCTGCGACACGGCCAATCAAGGTTTCAAGGCTTCCTCAGTGGAAAATGGTATCAAAACTATGATTCTCTATGGTAAATTAACTTTTAGTTGTGAGGAGCGCATATTTTCACTACTCGAAAAACTCATCGTTTACTACTCGACTCGAATCATTACAATTAATACTCTATTCAGATTCGAGTACTCGAATCATTGTGCCCAGCCCTATTGACGAGTATCGATTCAGTAAAAATTGCTTGTCTTTCGATTTGAATATGGAAATGCTCGACGACTGTCCAAGTGTCCATGCATGCTTCATTCAGAGTCCGAAAAAGGCAGAACCGAATGTCCAAGCGCCGCAAAAGTCCGAACCGATAGCAGTGGGCCCGACAAAGCCCGAACCCACGATACAGATACCGAGAAACGTCGAACCGGCAGCGCAGAGTTCGCAAAAAGCCGAACCGATAGGCCAGAGTCCGCAAAAGTTGGAACCGAAAGGCGTGGGTTCGAAGGAGGCCGTACCCGTCTCGTCGTCGTCAACTCGCAAAGGCGCCGAGTCGTAAGTTAGCCGTATTATTGAGTATCTGTTTATCGACGCCGCACCAGAGTAACGATTTACTTGTGCTTTTTCGAAGTACGGAATAGTTCAAAAACGAAACCATTTGAGTCAGTACTTACGTTTTTTTAAACTATTCCACTTCTACTTGAACATATTTACTTATTTTTTACACTTTTGATTTTAAAAGTAGAAAAGAAGTTTGGATAAGTTTTTATCACTTTTGTGTGTAAAATTGTCATCAAAACCGACCGAAATATCCATCGCAATAATAGCTGAATATTTCAATAATTCTGCCTGTGCGTTCTAACCGAATCTTTCAGACCAAATCCACCGACGCCTTGTACCTGCGTTTCGCACGACGCCAGAAACGCTCCGTCCAATTGCACTTGTTGCGTCATACACATCTCCAACCAACCGTGTAGATATTGCACCCACGGTAGCAACCTCAGGCTGCCAGCCCCGCTCGTCCGGTGCTCGTCTTGTTCATCCGTGTCGGAAGGTAACCTGGTGGTAACAGGGCGGGCGAATTCTCCGGATAACGGGTCCGGAGTTGAGAACGGTGGGTCGTCGTCTGTGGCTCGGTGTCTGTGCGATGAGGAGAATAAAAGGCTGTCGGCGCTGTTCGAGGCCGGTGATGAGAAGAGAGAGATGGATGTCACGTTTCGCGAAGGTGCGGAAGTCCAATTGCAGGTGTGAGCTAACGGTATAGGTTGGTAGCGTTTTGTTTGCCCGTAAGCCTAAGTTTGTATGGGTGGTTGCGTTAAGGTTTGGGATTAGTACACAAAGGTGTATTCATATCGAAATGAACTCGAATATTGTCGGCTAACATCCGTTTGCTGTTTGTTCACGTACTATTTTTTTTATTATTAATCTTATAGCAGTCGCTGACAATTCCCCCTGACAAGTGTCAGCCGAAAATGTTCGGAACATTTCAATATGCATATACTATTCAACTGCATATTGAAGCTATATGTACCTCCAAGAGTCTGCTCAAACAAAAGCATAATATTATGTCATCGTCCGTTTTTTATTGTGACATGTGGTGAGGACTGAAAATAAGGAGATCAGTCGAACATAAGGAAACATTTTCTGAAAAAGGTTTTCTACTTGTAAGACGTGTCCAGGGAGGGGACAGCTGCCTCCCCCACAATATTGGACTTGGCTATTGTGGTGGCGTCATGTTATTGATTAACATATTCACCTCTCCCTTCCCAAGAAATATCATCATACGTTATATAGCAATGGTTCTTGACCGGTGTGCCACTGGCGCATTTTGACGTGGACCACAGACCAGTTATTGTGAACATGAAGTGGTTAAATGTTCAGTTTTGTTCCTTTGATTATTTCAATCACTTTTCCAAATCTATCCTGCTTAAAAGTTTCAAAGTTGTAGTTGCACGCTTATGACGCCGTGCAGTATCCATACGCTGGCTATACGGTGGTATGTGGGAATTCCGTATTTGCTAACCGTCCATATATAATAATTCTATGCCTTGTTACACCGCCAGGAATCAGCCGACAATGAAGAGTCCGTCGTGATCGTCTTCAAATGTCTTCCTGCGGTGAAAAGCGAGCAACCGGCGAGGTGAGTCTCGCTGGCGGGTTTATTGCCTCGTCCTATAAGCTATAGGAAATGACGGAGTGAAACGCGAGCTTGTGAACACCGCAATTGCAGCAGAAAACTCGCGTGCGACGGACTCTTTCCGACTTCACGTTCAGAATTTGCCGTATACGTAAGCAAGGGACTAGTCTGGCAAGGGTTAGTCGCGCAGCAAACTCGATAGTAGCCGCAGCCGTTAAACTGCTAAAAGTATAGAACTATGTGCTGGTTTTAAAACTATTATGAGTAGTTTTCAAACCTTTAATGTTTTACTACCAAATGGGGTAATTTTGACATGTATTCGAAATTGCTGCTTTTACTTGTAATCAGAGTAGAAATTCACAACGTCAGTTCTACTTCTACTTGAGTGGAAGCGTTGGCTCTTTGACCACCATTGCTCAAAACCCTCGGCCCAACTATGAAATATTAACAACTTACCAGGCATTTTTGCGCGGTTGGCTTTTCAAGTGGAAGGGTTGGTTGATTAATTGGACACCTCGCGCGTCAACACACATATAATGCATATACAACATGCATACACAACATGCATATTCATGTCGGTGTGCTTCATAAAAATACCCCTTGCTACAGGCCAGTTTCCAGCGAATGCTTACCAGGGCTGAAGTACGTCCTCAAGTACATTATCTATATGCTGTCTTTTCCATGGGCGTGCGTTTTCACATGGACGGTGCCGAAATGCGACACGCCGCAGAGGAGGTAGGCTTCGCGTCTTCAGGTAACCAACCAGTGTCGCTTGAACCGACCGGGAGCCGTTTGTTTTACAGAAAATGGTATCTCGTGTCGTTTTTCCTCTGCATTGCCTGGATCGCGTTTCTCAGTTGGATAATGATATTGTTGGTGGAAAAACTGGGATGTCTGTTCCGAATCGACTCTTATACGATGGGTCTGGTGGTTGTTGCTATGGGGACCAGTGTGCCGGTGACTATATAGTTTGAGTGTATTGCCCGATCGACAGAGGAGGTTCTTGGGTTGTACCTTCCATGTAGAAAAGTAGGCTTGCTACAATTTTAACTACGTGCGCAATAATGTGCAATTTAACTACATGAGTTTTTATAGGACAAAATTGAGACAAAATTAAGTTCGTTTATGTCAGTTTTTAGACTGAAAAAATGTCGTCAAAATAATACTGAATAACGGTATTTCTTTAGCGATTGCTCGCTTAGCATCCTGTCGTAATAGTCGCTACGACCCGACTGATTTCAACACCATGTGGAAGTGATTAACGATAACCTTGAGTTGAGGCCCAGTGGTATCTCAAGGCTGTATATGCGTGTGCAGTGCAGAATATGCAATGTGTATAACTGTATATACTGCACATTCTGCACTGCTACCAAAAAGTCGGCCTGATATCTCAAAAAATGTTAGTACAATCAAATACCGTACATCGCTAACTACACAAGAGACTTTACGTTAAATGTGACGTAGGATTGGCGTTATATTTGTGTTCGCATAAACGGTAGTAACTACGAACCGCGAATTCGATGTCAATACTATTCACATTCGCTTGGCGTCGAATCCCCAAGCTTATACTTTATCCGCGTATTGCGCAGGACGCGATGAGCTCGGTGATGGTCGCTCAAGACGGTTTCGGCGACATGGCCGTGTCCAACGCCCTCGGTTCCAACGTTTTCGACATCAATTTGGGCCTGGGTTTGCCTTTCTTTCTCGGCAGCATAATCACCTCAAGTCCGATCAAGCTTATGACGCCTATGCAAACGGTAAGTCTCGGTTGATCCCTTGCTACTGCGTGTGTTATACTTGTTTCCTTTGCAGTGTCTGCTGGAAATACTGCCGCTGTCGGTCAGGCTCGTGCCCCACGTCAAGTTTGGCGTTATTCTTCTGATCGTGCTTCTTGTCGCTATGTTGATATTCACAGCTGTGAGGTTCAGGTTTGTGAATAGCGTTATCCGCTGTGAGTAGGTCTGACTGAACACAATGATTTGAGCACTCGGNTCTGAGTAGAGTGTTAATTTTATTGATTCGAGTCTTAGAGTGGAAGATGAGTTTTGACAGTGTTGAAATAATACGGTCTTGTCACTAACAGTTAATTTACCAACGAAAATTTTGGTTTCGATATTACTTTACTCTGTGGAAGCCTTCAGAACTCGGCTGGTGGTATCGCAGCATACGAAACACGTCGTATATAGAGTTACGCGTGTTTGTGGAAATGACATAACCGTGAAGTCGTGATCAACACAGCATTATGACTAGGGCGATTTTTCACCAAAAAACGGAAGATTTTGACCACAAAATTTTGACATTAAAAAACTTAATTTTTACAAACTTTTGCCCCCGTGTATATAAATTAGGTGTTTTCGCACATAATGTTGGAATTGTACTACTTAACTTCATTTCTGTTTGGCGCTGTCTGTCCTTGCGAAGCAGTTTGGCTTGAACTAACGTTTTCGACTTATAAACTGACATATATTTACATGAAAAAAACTTTATTTTAACGAAATCTGGACCAATGAAGAATTCTGGTAGTTACACATCATGCATTATGGTAGAAATAATTAAAATTTGATGTAGTACAACGAAAGATACTTTCCTACATTCTCGGGTATTAGAAAGTGTCCGTCCTTGCTAATTAGATTGCCAAGAATGGAGAAAGAACGTTCAACAGCAGCAGTTGTTCGCTGGCAACACTTAAGTTGTGCGTAAAGTGCTGGTGACACACCGTGTTGCTTCATTCCGGCAATGTTGTCTACATCACAATTTTTCATCACGCGCTTCTTGATACAAGAACCGATGCCCACGCAGTCTTGCTTCAGTTAGGATATTGCGGTACGTTGAGCATACCACCATGTCAACCTATTTGTTCGATTGACCTTTTATGATTCGCAATGAGCAGGCAATAGGCCGTCTACAACCGTTGGCCTATCAAGTAGGCTAATGTAAAATGATAAGTTCACTGACAGCGCAAAATCTACGATGCAAACGAAATGCAGGTTGCAAAAAAATTTTCACTTTGTAATCAATTTTGATAATTTTTTGACCTAACGCTACAATTTTGACAAAATTTTGACTTTTTTGACATGTAAAAAAAATCGCTCTAATTATCACAAAGTGCGAAGAAATAGGCATGGTCGATAAAATACAAAGTATCTTTATTGTGATAGAGAACTGGTATCATATTCGTAATAAGTGATACTCGAACACCCGATTCGACGTTTAATACTCGTTTCAGAATCGAATCCTTCAGATATTTTTGTTCAGCCCCAAGCCTCTTNCAACGATCGCCGCCATATGTTTACGGGATTATCCGCCGCACTCGCACGCTGTGTACAGCTGTGAACATGCGATATCCAGCCGTCTTTACTAAACTTTGATTGAATGTGTGTCTTATAGAAGGGTGTGTTCGACTGGCCTGCGTGACGAGGGTATAGCTGATTAAATTTTAATAATTAACGCGAATGTTGGGTTTCACAGGCAATTTCGGTGCGATGTTGTGTTTTATACACGAAATTAATGTTTTCACAACTCAAACAGGATCTTCATCAAGTTTCCTTGCTGGTCATATATTATATATATATCGCCTCGAAAAACTTAGATATATCACTATGAGACAAGAAAAAGTAACCGGACTGCGAACGGAAGCCATTTTCAAGTTAAAAATTTGAATTAGATCGTGAAGGCAGTACCAGACTCATAGGAGCGAAATGCCGGCAATCTAATTCTAGTCCATTTTGAGAAATCTTTCTTTGCTCTAATTATCATTCTAATCTAATTTGTGAAATGTTTCTAAGCTCCAATTTCCGGTTTTCCTGTAAATCCTACTGGTGAACTGGTAGTGCGAAACGAGTCAATATAGCTTCACGGACATTTGCTATTCTCATGCCCATAATAAGGAATGAATTGTGATTTGGTATTATCGGAAATTGATTTGATGTCCAAGTTTGAGGGAATTCAGTAATTCTCATTCTAATCTAATTTGGAAATAAGCGAGTAGCTATAGTTGTAATTGTACTATAATCTATAACTATAAAAAGTTGTTGCTGTAATTCTGATTCTAATCTAATTTGGAAAGAAAATTTCCTTGTTGTCCACATCTGGGCAATACAGATCGTTCATGTCGTTTCCTGATCACATACGAAACCTGTAGCTTGTCAAAATCCCGTGTCGATAGTCACCACTGGTTTTCTTTTTTTCCAGACTCAGAAAAAGTGTCGCTGTAGTCTTCCTGGTAATGTACGCAGCGTTCATGATTTACGCTTTCGTGCAAGAGAGGAAGTGCTACTCGTTCTTCTGTTGATGCTACGCCGCGAAAATCGGCAAATCGGGTATAATTTTGCTCACGCGTTTTCCGCGTACGGCGCATACTTGTATCGGTAGAATCACATGGCCCGGAGAAGGGTCCACTGTCCTGTCCAGAGAAGGATCGCGACCAAATGAACTTGAAATCGATTGTAATCAGGCGTGGATTTGGCGTGATGCTGCTATCACTGTGACGAGGATTTGGTTTATTTCGATATGTTGCGCCCCGACATCCGATTTGGTCGGAGAAAGAAATCTTGAACAGTGTGAATTCATTTGTTGGATTACCTCTTCAATGCGTACGAATCTATCGACTCTTAGCTATACCTTTCTGACCGCTACAGGTGAGATCGTTGTTAAAATACACACCATTGTGATGTGATATATCCGAGCCCTGAACACGGGATTAAGGTATGTAGTTGGCTGCGCTGTGTCGTCATTATTTCGTGTGATATGGAATTGAAGACGAGGTGCGGACTCCCGTGATACGGCGGCTGAACTGCTTGTCGCGTAATTGGTTCATATCATCGTTTTGTGTCAATGCAGCGTCTGATCAACAAGTCTATCACTGACGTTAGCACACAAGGAATGATGACTCGTTTTGAAAATATGACCAATGCAGTTTGTATATTTCGGTGCGTATGCTACGTTACGACGGACACGTCTGTGAAATTAAATCATCGAAACTATGTTCAGAACTATTCATCCTTTGTTATATCTAATAGGATTCATATTGCTTCTTTCTGTCCCTGCATATTGTGATTGCGAAAATGATGCCGAATATCTGGAAAAACAAAGTTGTTTTGAACTCCTCGGCCGTCTTGTGGGAGTGAGCATGAGCAGTTGAGCACTCGACAAGTGTTGACGCAAACTGGGTTAGGTAGTAGGGACGAGTCGGACGTATTCATATCCCATATACTGTATTAGGCTATGCTTCCCGTGGGATTCGATGATTCAAATTCAATCTAATCATTAAGGCCTATACTGTATAGGTATAGTCGCCGTAGTTGGCCTCTCGTCCGGGGCCTATTCGCGGGTCAATAACACATCAGGATAGAATCGGCACTCGGAAGCAAATGCATATGAGGCTCTGCATAACTGAAGTCGAGTTCTTTATATTGGCATTCAATCAAACAATCATGCTTTACGAACGTACGCGTTTTGGGTGAACTTCGTTGTAGGAACATTATAATATGTTGACTAAACAGAGTGAACTTGAACACTAACCTCCAATACAGCAATCCCAATGGCTATTCCTGCGACCAAGCCTACGTTGCTCAGAACGGCGTTATGGATCGCATCGTAACAGTCCTTCGAAGAATAAATTCACCTTTTCAGGAGCATGAGTCACAGAGTCTCAAGACCATTAACAAACCTGGGAGTATATCTTCTGCCCCGGATTATCGGTATTCTTGCATTCTGCCGTTGGCGACACGCAAGTATCGCTCGTATCCCCGCCACAGCCACAACCGTATGTGTTACCTTGGTCCCAGTCCTCGCATCCATTCACTAAGCCGCAGCATTTGAACTGAATGAAGAAAAAGTAGTTGGGAATCAGCCTACGTTCTTTCAAATGGGATAGAGATGTGATTTGAAAGAATACGGAGTAATTAGACCTGACATTCTTAAAAATTACCGAAGTTTGCAGCGATATTACGCTTTGAATCTTCGCATCATTCGCATCGTATACCAGAGGTATCGATTCGTTCAACGTGTTCCTGATGTCTTGTTCAATCTGTATGCAAATCATACTATACGGTCAGCCGAAAAATAATCATAAACTCTGTAATTATTTCCGACGATTATATAACTTCATGTATCATTTATGATATATAATAATCCAGATGACGATGAATGCTGTTGCTGAACCTACAATATTTGGAGGCCTATGGATAGGCTTACCATATTTTGGAAATCTAAAAGGGGGACACTTTTTCAGAAATCTGAGGCTTGCAAAACCGGAGAAGAAATCTCAAAAACCGGTGAATTTATCCGACTTTGTGATCGGTTGACTAAAAAAAAAGGTCTTCTTTCCGCTGAGAGCTCAAAATACCGTTTTTATCTCCGCATTGCTAGGTGGATGACTAAACAAAAAAAAGTCATCTTTCCGCTCAGAGCTAAAATCACCGTTTTTCACTCCGAAATACCCGCCGGCCTTAAAAAGCGGGACGTTTGGCTGACTGGTCGGGACGCCGGGACAAGACGTTA
>ATSW01010223.1:0-13714 GCA_000444245.1 Botryllus schlosseri
GAATACACAGCGAAGCATGTCTTCTTCTGCGACATTCGTTTTAAGGTATATGACTATATAATACCAACTTCATATCGAGTCATTGAACTCTCGGCTGTTTCCGGAATAAACTGGCATAATGCAGCAGTTTTGCAGACGTGGCGTCCGTAATTTTAACATTGATGGACGCAGAGTGGCAAGTGATATTCCTCGAAACCAGCTGCGAATGCATATTAGAAGCAAGATGTGTGGTGGTATGTGGTGGCTCTTCCTTCATATATACATACGCAAATATTGCACAAGTTTGAGAGGGGTCTACGCGAATGAATATTGGACTTATTGCGATTGTTGGCCATTATTTTGATGTCAGTAAAATTTTATGGGCATGCGCTCTTTAAAGAAACAATTCGCGATGGTCTATGTAACTCGCCAGTAGAGCTCAAGCTATCGCCCGTTATATGACAGGTATTCTTCCATGCGTTAGCCGCTATTAGTACGCTTTTCACCAACGGTCTTGGGCGGCAAATACATAACTATTATCCGCTATAACGACACGGATTATTAATACAAAAAACTACCACTATCCATTTCTGTATATTATGCGTTTTGTGAGGTTTTCAGGGGCCGAAAACAGCCGCGGTTGGGACTCACTGATACAGACAAACAACGATAAAATCCATATCGGTACCTACCCAATATCGGAAACGAAATTACGATCTGAATACTTAAGCTACAGCCTACCACTGTGCACTGTTAGATACACACAGTGCAACACATAGTAGCAAGTTTCAAGACTTATCGCGGCTGAAACACTGTCAAAATTGACGTTGACCAGCAATTACTGTTTTAATGCTCGGGGCAGTAATTTCAGACCAATGTTATGTCATAACCGGGACTAATCAAAAGTTGCCCTGTCTACTCACTAATTTCGCAGAGTAAGTTAAACAACGAAACTAAATTGTATGTGGCCCTTTCACGCATTAACGCTGGCTGAAAACTGCTGAGGACATTTTAATAAATGTGCGGAACAGCAGCACGAAGCCATGTGATAAACTTTTGTTAACAGTAGCCTCAGTTTCTCAATAGCACTAAACACCACTGGGTCTACACATGTTTATGAAGAAACATTTTTGAACACGAATATGCATATTACCAAATTCGAAATGTCATGTTTCCAATTGTATCAGAAACGAAATGGGTAAAATCGAATATATTCTATATTGATCGCGTAGTTATACACCCAGTCCACACGCACGGTGTCATGCATATCGGAAGGTATCAGGTTCTGTTACTATACATACTATTTACAATTTTACTCTTTATTGACTTCTCGCGAATAGCATAAACTTGCCTTCCTCTGAAGTATAAGACAACAGGATTTCTCGAGCGTTGTTTGTTTTCTAATCGTTATGAAAATATTTCGTCATGGCTATGCATACATTTTATATTTGGATGGTGTTTGACAATTCAAAAGCTAATATCAACCAGGACATCTGATTCAATATCTGCGCTTTATTCAAAGTTTCTAATTAAACTATACTTTGACCAACGTGCAACATTCGAAAAAACTCGAATTAACTATCGATCATCCATGCTGTTAGTAAGGTGTTACAAAATAGTGTAATTCTTCGCCAAGGATGGCATTGTAATGACCCGCTCAGGCTGTAACTTTGTTATGCCCCAATGTGGGTTTTTGGGTTGGCAGCGTTATTGGACGACTGCTTTCACAGTCGCTGCCATCTTGCAATCTCGTTCACTTTCATGCGTCTGCCAGCTTCAAGCTCGGCACAAGTCATCTATGGCTCATTCAAGCGAGGAAGTCACTGTTATGATGAGCCCAAATAGATCAGAAACTACTGCCATTGGTGTCGTGACGCTGGTGTTCAATCAATTGCGCAACTCGTATCCCCTCGGCACCATTATATCTATTATATCCATTATAATTCACGCACTGTGCACGAACTGGTGGTATTTTCCAGTTTTTCACAATGATGCGGAGTGACAGGCGATCTGCAAAGTCGGATACAATATCACCTTTCACTCGGTACCACCAATAGCAGCACTCATATATAATTACATATATGCTTAGTGAGTGGGATCAGTTACAGCCTTATGAGGTGGTAATACCAACGCTTTTTGCATCGTCTTTGGCCGTAACAGTGACATATTGTAATATGGCCACCTCTGAACTTAGACTCGCAGACACCTAGGGACGCACCCGATGAACAATGTCCTACATCAGAAGACGTAATTATCACCTTGTGACATCACAAATATATCATTCTCACGGCATCCAGTCCGTTTAATTTTGCGATGTCCACCCTGCTAAATAATTCTCTCTTCCACTATAGGCTTATTTTGCTTTTTGTATACCACATGCACCAGGCACACACATATATCCTGCCCTCTAAATCGCTGATTGCGAATAATTGTCGCTGTGTATGATTCAGTCGTCATATCGCTGCGATAAACACGAAAGGACGTCGAACTGGCACACCAAATCAAATGTTTTTCTCCGAATGTTGCAGAAGTGCTTTGACGAGTTCGTTCTGTGTTGCGACACGATCGTGAAACAATAAGTGATGAAAGTGATGCAACGCGGTTATTATTTGAAACGACTTTGACAGCGCGCAATTCACTTCCGTCAATTTACTGTTGCGACGCTGCTAATGGCGTCGTGTTTAAAATGAAAGTGAATTTTATGCACCTTCCCTGCCATCAAACTATCCGTTGGGATTCTTAGCATTCTGGTTGCATTTTGTGATATGGCGATAAGGGGGGCGCGCGACGTTTTTCACTATCATAATGGGGGGCGTGTCTAAAAAAGTTTGAGAACCACTGCGCTACATGGTACTCGGAAATATTTAGAGACGAATTTCGACATGTTATATCGGTTTTGTAAGACAAAACTTTATTTTTGTGCAAAGAGTCTTTTGTTTGCATTGCATTCCATATCAAACAGTATAGTATTTTAAAACACAATAACATTTGGTCACAGTACTGACATGTACATGTAATCGCATCACGCCTTCGGAAATGTTATATATTTTTATCGTATGAAAGGTATTATGGACGAACCTGATTTCTTACACCGGGATGCCACTGGGATATTTCGGAAAAACCCAGATGTAGGCGCTAGATAAACCCAGAAAAACCCAGATCCCAGATCTCACTCAAATTGCAATGAGATAGCTGTGAAACTGGAAACTGACCGTCATTATTACATTTCTACAGTTATAGAATTACGTTTTAGCCCTTGATATTGAAACTACAACAGTTTATACTCAAAATTTTGCTCGATTAACACTGCAAATTCCACAAAAACGTGGTTTTCCTCTCAATGCATCGCTATGAAACAATTGGTGCGCGTTGTCAACACTCAATAGTGTAGTATATCTCCACGCCGCGAATGTTGGCAACAATGCCTTTCCCTTCTCTGAGAGTGTTTTCAGCAGTGACCTGGCCAGTAGAAAGTAGCTTTCCAATGATGAATCCTGGGATAACGTGACAGGCATACTTAATCATGAAATTCGGGGTCATTTTCGAATGTGCTGATAAACAACCGCTATGACTACCTTAATTGCTGGGGGTGTCCGACTCTGAGCGTCCCTGTTGAAAGTTGATATATCGTTGTGCATCATATACAGTTACATGTTACTTATTGATACACAACAAATTGATTGGAGTGATACTGGCATTCAATTATTAAATCGTTTCAAATCGTGAGACAACGGTTCCAATGAGTTTCCCTATGAACATGACTTTCTGCGACTTGAAAGTTAAGATTCAACGAAGCTCCATCGTATCACGCCGAGGTCTCTTATTTTACTAGTGAAACATTGTCTCAAGACTCGTTATAATAACAACGAAATCCATCGACAATGGCGCAGGGATGTCTACAAATCTAGAGTTATAAATTTCCCTGCAACGGCAAACTGAAGTACGTGCATTTTACGACATTATGATCTTACTAGAATCTAATAATTATTTTCGAGCCTAAAAGTAACCTGACGAACATGATGTTGAAAAAAAAAACAGATTTCAAGGACAAAAAAACCCACAGAAACCCAGGTGATGCTCGAAAAAAAAAACAGATCTGGGTGGAAAACCCAGGAGTGGCATGCCTGTTCTTACATTACGGAGGTACATTTAGTTCGTAACATTCTGATAAACTTATTCCACTATATGTCGATTCTTTAATTGGTACTACTATCAGCTAGCCTGGTGACCTGATCCTCGCTGTACTATCAGTTATACTGCGTCGTATCAGCAAGATCAGCGAGAATTTATATGCGTCGACATGTTCGATGAGCAGCCCGTGGGTAAATGTCAGGTCGCACTCATCAGTGCAAGGGCATGGTATCGTGTGTTTAGCCTACACCGCCCTCTGTTCTTCAACAATAATACGATAAACAATACCCACGCCAAATCCGAAGGATTCATTCGATTATGGCCATTGTGAGCTCATCTGGGCTCACCCCACCATAATGAACATTGTCATCTTCCTTATTATCTCCAATTACTTATTGAGCCGCTCTCTTATGTCAAGAATTTTTTAAACTATGGAACACTTTTGTTATCACTATCATTATCACCAGAGCTTGATCCCTCGTTGATATCGACACCTTCCTATATTTTCATTGTATCGCAGTTTTGTGGTGTTTTGAAAAGATGAAAATATTAATAAACTGATACTGATACTGATATTTAAATTTTATTTCCTGTGCCTGTGTTCCTGTAACATCACTTTATAATATACGAAGTACCCACACGCTACAAAACCTTGCACTGCATGAAGCGGTCGTCGAGCATGTACACTTGTACAGTGTACACATTCAAATTGAAATATGTGGCTCTAATTTGTTGATAGTATTTATGTATTCGTAAAAGCGATGATAGCAGCCATTGCTCTCGTAACTAAAAGAGTGTATGCGAACTCAAAAAATCACCAATACATGGACATCTTATTGATTCCATTGCGCCTGGATCAGTGGTTCCCAACGTGGGTGATATCGCCCCCCAGGGGGCGATTTTGAGAAACAAGGGGGAGAAAACACCACACTGGGGGACGATGGGCGGCAAAAATGTAAGAACGTCCTGTGAGATTTGGGGGTGATGTGGTACCGATGAATAAATAATTGCAAAATGATCTCTGGCCCCAAAATCTTCAGCGGATAAGAGCAGATCTTTTGCTGGCTCAACACTTTGATACACGCTCTACCTACCGGATATTTATTCATTTAAATGAATATCCACCAATTGAAAAAATATTCATTAACGTTCAAAATTTGTTGCTCAAACGTATCATCGGTGCTCACCCGGTGGGTCGGACGGAACACGACCCGGAAACCTATGAGACATACGCTCAAAAATTTAAATGTTCCAGCTTTTCCTGCTGCGTAAAATAATCTAAGCTACAGCAAGCCAAAAATAATGTTTGGTCACGACCGTCAAGTAAATAGAATAATTAATACGATAAATGTTGCCATGAAATAACGTTTCGATTTAAGCACAAACTTACAAATTTTAGGATACATACACATTGTCCGTAAATCGAGATTCTGACTTCCAAATAGCTCATTATAACGACAAAACATCACAGGTAATCATTAAAAACAACGTCGATGTGTGTAGGCGTGTTTCTGTTGTTGCATGACTAGTTAGTCTAAATATTTTGCTTGATTTACCTACGGTATCATTGGCATCAACTGTATAAATTATGTATTTGAATTGAAAAAAAAATGCACACAAGGATGGTATTGAATAAACCATATGTGCCGTTATATAGCTTGGTACAAGCCCTGCACTTCATATTAAAAGTTATTGAAGGTTTGTTCGTGTTGAATGTTACAAAGAAAAGTGAATGCGTCGATCGACATGTATTACACACTCCCAAAACGGACAACATCTGTCAGAGACCCCTTAACTCATGCAGGCTGAAGTTTTCAGCGTGTGAGGGACGATTCTGCCAGCATGTAATAGTAGACAAATTCACTGTGTGTAATCATGGAATTATCATAGATAATTTCTCAAGTATTTTCGGTCCCAGTATCTCATCGGTACCACATATCCCCTATTTAATTACCACGGCCAAAAATGCACTTGAAGACTGCATATTCTGCATGTGACGCGGAAGTTCACTAAAACAAGGTCAACCCAACGTAAAGTAGACGCGGCAATCGGTTTTCTTAGCACCTACTCGGATAAATGACATCTGTTGGTCAATTCACAGCGATCACAGTTAATTGAATAAATTTCCCGCATACATATGTCCTCTTTTCTGAATCCGTGAAAATTGCGGGGCGAGAATTTGTGACTAGCTTGATAAGGGGGCGATGAGTCGAAAAAGGTTGGGAACCACTGGCCTAGATCAATGGTCCCATCTTATACTTGTTGTACACGAGGGCGAAACTTGGCAACTAATAACATTGCATCAACACCCGCAGAATGCAATGCAGATCGCTACAAATTCACAACAGCCTCTGCACCGAGCAACCACCTATTGCCGAATGACTCCAAAAAGTGGGAAGAGGTCAAAATAACCCTTCACTGAATACCATAATACGAGACCGTCGCTTGAATGGAGTTGAACTCGACCTGTACTCTGTCTAGCAAGAATTGATGAGTTTAAGCTTGAGAAGATTCCGTGAATACGGGCTTTGACAGTCCTGAATTATAGTGTGACTGTAAGCAGGCCATGTCGTTGCTGTTGCAGGACGCTCGTGTTCAGTGAGAGGTGGACTACCTGGCTTAACGACCTCCGACCTCGAAGTGGGAAAAATTTACCATTTATTCAGGATTTCCCTCCAGTATGTTATGTTTAAAATTATTTAAAAAGTGTCCTCTAGGGTTGTTCAAAATTTGGAAAATCTTATAAATCCTCCGTTGTAATGTCTTATTCTATAGATTATTGATAAAAAACGACACCGGGCCTAAAAGAAGCTCCCAGGAAGGCTGTTAAGATTTCGTGCATAGCGCTTGAAAGTAGCAACCGAAGAATGGGCGTGCCACCGACCATGGAACGGCGAGAAGACTAGTAATCACGAAAATCACGGCTCTCGATTAGCTAATCGGCTATGCTTCAATGACCACGGCAGCAGCAGCTTGCTGATCAGGTGATCAAGGAGTCTGCTACCGGCGGCGATTCTGAAAGCACATTGTGTGTAGATCAGCTGAGGGTATGTGGAGGTACGAAATACATGATGAACAAACAACAGCTGCTTCACAAAAACGTTTGTGGCATGGCCGCTTTATTGTGAAAAAAACACCATAGCCTATATGCCTTGTTTTCAACGAGGGAAAGCATAGAGGCGCGTATGCAAGTGGCGACGGAGCCCTAGGTTCAGAAAGGATATATCATTATTGAATACAAATTTAAAGCTTAACAATGACACTATAATTTGTGTGATCTTATTGGGCACAGGTTGTAGTACATAGTGGACGTTTTGAATACTGTAGGGGTCGGCTGAATAAGCCGGTTAGGCTTGTCACTTATCAGACGTTTACAGCAAATTGAATTCACTTGTAAGTGTTTTCAAAGTCCCTAATGAAACGAGCTGTAAATGTAAGCACAGACTATGCTTGATATGATATTCAAACTATGCTGGATATACTATGTACTGTGCAGCATTGTCCATGCTTACCTTTACACCCCTTTTCTGTGCGATTATTAAGGACTTTGACATATCATTGACATATCATATCCAGCATAGTATGTGCTTACTTTTACACCTCTTTTCTGATGCATCATTAAGGACTTTGGCAACACTTGCAAGTGGATACAATTTGATGTAAGCATCTGATAAGTGTCATTCATAACCGTCTGATTCAGCCGATCCTTAGACCTTTCAATACTTCAACTATGTGCTACGACCTGAACCCAATAAGATCACACAAATTATAGTGTCATTATTAAGCTTTAAATCAGTGGTTCCCAACCTTTTTCCACCCACGTACCATTTCGAGGTTTGATGCAGTGCTCGCGTACCACCTACAAGTTTTTCGCGCGCCGAAAACGGTCACAAATGTTCCCACCATTTATGACGTCATAAGCCCGTATTTGACCTATGCGAGGTGTATTAACAAATTCTATTAAACTAGGCATTGTCAGTCAGGGCTGATTGGATGCATGGAATTGTTTTTCACCACCGGTCACAAGAAGAACAACAACATATTGAATTAACAACGAACAACAAAAGTCAATTTATTTCATACGATGGCTGCATTTCCACTAGCTTAGGAGCGACCAAACTTTTCGGCCAATGAACCACGTGAGATCTGTGAACCACTGTCAGACCCCTTGAATGTTGATGACCTTTTTTAGCCACCTGATAGCAGCGAACCGGATTAGGTAATGATGAAAACAAGAGCGCACATGGCGCGAAAAATTTTCAAAGTTAGTGAATGAGTTCGGCCAATATTAATGTCACTTGCATATATTGCGGGTCAACTCTATATACCACGGGACTCACTTGGCAAACACAGGATTATTAGTACATATTATAATGCCGACGATTTCGGTGAACATTGAACATGCGTCTATCATTTTGTGCCATAGTTTCATTGCCGATCATCTTCATCATCATCATCATCATCTCTGCGAGTGCAGACGCGAAGTCGGATGTCGGACGGCATGTTCTCTCATAATTGCCAATATAGTCAATTAAGTAGGAAGGGCTACAAAAAACAAGAAATTGAGTGACAATAAATCGCGCTAAGTGCTAAGAGAAATATCAAGCCAAAGAAATCTACAACGAAATATTCTAATTTATGGCATTTAGGGAGATCTACGAAAAATGTTTCTGGCTCCTGGCTACGTCAATGCGTCGGAACTGGTATTTGAGTCATCAACATCACAAATTTCGGGGTCAGACTAATCAAATTTTTGTTTGGTCTTGGAATTTCACAGTAAATTTGTTATCTGATATTATAACTAATTTCGGGAATCATCTCGCGGGCCGCATTTGACCCGCGGGCCACGGGTTGGCCACCCCTGCTCTAGCTGGGCAATGCGTGACATACGTTTGCTCACGGCGCATCAAAATTCACGCATGGGCGCAACAAGTCGGTTTCATTTATTCGACTTTATAGTCATCAGGAATGACAATCCNTGCTCGCACTCCCACGTAGAAGGGAAAATTAACAACTGGGGAATAGCGTGATAAGCTAGCGTCGACTAGGAGGAGGCGATGCTACAAAAAACTCAAAATCAACGCCACCTGAACTAATAAGTTCCTTCGGTCGAAAAAAACATACTCTCCTCGCGTACCACCTGGAAGACCTTCGCGTACCACTAGTGGTACGCGTACCACAGGTTGGGAACCACTGCTTTAAATATAATCCATTAATTCTGCCATCGGAAAACATCTGTTCGATAATAATCCGATTTGTGCGAATAATTATCGAGACGACCGATTTTGAATCGTTGGGCGGGGCCGTTCACAATTCCATTTGTGTGCCTTGGAGTCGACTTTTATCGAAATACACCAACCAAAACTCTGTCAACAAAAGGAGTTCGTGTACCACCTAAAAATAGTACAATGAACGCTCTGTAATTCGAAATTTCATGCTGGTGACGTCATATCTTGTGATCCGATTGTTGATATACAATGTTCTTTCCAATTCTCTACTAGTTGCTGACGATTACCCCTGACGAGTGTCAGCCGAAAATATTCGGGTTCANTTCAATATGAATATACTATTCAATTGTATATTGAAGTTCTGTACCTCCAAGAAGCCCTTCAAGAATAGTCAATTAGTCTATTAGTGCGGATACTTGAAGATGCGACCGGAAACTGCTGAAAGTGAGGGAAATTAGTATAATAAAAATGCGAACCATTCGATATCACCAAACAGAGTTATAAAAAGTGAGTTTTACAAAACTTTAACTGGAAACTGAGCAGTCATCACAATGACTTGGACTCGGACTCAAGTCATGATACCATGACTCGGACTCGACCCTCTGCTCAATGACTTGGACTCGGACTTGACTCGGTGGTGAATTGAAAATGACTCAACTTGACTCGAGTCAAAACTATTAAAGTGAGATTGACTTGTGACTCGGAGCCTTGTGACGTGGTTACAACCGTGCCTCGACACCACTGAAATTGCCCATGCTCAATGGTGCATTGGAAAAAATATCTTAGCTGTAGTTCGAATACGGTGACTTTTCCCCACAATTCCAACTTGAGTGTGAGACCGCATTATATTTATAGCACAGTACAGCTTTAAGACATATCTTTATAGTCTTTAAGAATCATTTTTCTCTAACCATAATATTATACGGATGAAAAGCACGACTAAAATTGCAATATTTGGTTCGCAAAACAGCATGACATATATTTTCAACACCCGCGCAAAAGTTCTTGTATCTTCAGTACAAGCATTCCATGTCATGCTTGTACTGAAGATACAAGAACTTTTGCGCGGGTGTTGAAAATATATGTTTACATGATAGAATCACGAAGAGGCGTTACCGGACTCATTTGCAACTGCTCGATCTTTGTATTCAATGATACCACTAACGTGGACACGACTGCGAGGAGGAACGTACCTCCACACTATTATAAGGTCATCTGTGCTTACTCCGACATAATGAATCCGTGGCATTGTTCCATTCTTCAAAGACGTCCAGCAATTCGCCCCGCCAAATCCTTCATTAGTTTATATCAGGCATAAGTTTCTCCCTGGGTTAATTGATACACAACCTGCGTGACGAATCTCCCGATATATAATGAGTAGGACTGGGCACAATGATTCGAGTACTCGAAACTGAATCCAGTAATTATTTTGATGATTTGAGTCGAGTAGCAAACGACGATTTTTTCGAGTACTTAAATTATATACGCNCCCCGCCACTGTGGAAGACTCGAAACCTTGATTGGCCGTATCGCACCACACGAAACATTTCCGAAGTCATGATCCTTCCACAACATTGTCACAAAGTGAAATGAAATCGGCAGGGTCGATAATTTACCAAAGTATAAGTAATGTGATGAACAACAGGCATTGTATTCTTTGTGGTGGCATAAAAGGTACCTATTTGAACCTTCACATCTTACATACTGTTATTACGTCATAATCAGTGATACTCGAATACTCGACCCGAAGCATAATACGTGATTCGGAATCGAATCGCTCAGGTACTAGATTTTTTCCAAGCCCGAATAATGAGTACGTTCCGGGTTGCATATGGATGCTAGATTTAGTGAAAGTCAACCTCGCGCTATACATGGTATTCGGAAATATTTAAACAAATTTCGACACGTTATATCGGCTTTATAAAACAAAATTTCATTTTTGTGCAAAGAGTGTTGTGTTAAAAAAACATGTTTATACAGTAGTATTTTAAAACAACGTTACAACTACTGTACTGCCATTTATATGTAGTCGCATTACGCATTTGGCAGTGTCACACATTTCTATCGTATGCAAGGGTGTTATGGCCGAACCTGATCTCTTACATTACGGAGGTACCATTCGTTGGTAACATTCTGATAAACTTATTCCCCTCTCTGTCGATTCAATGGCTGGTACTACGGCCAGCAGGCCTGGTGACCTTATCCGCGCTGTACAGTTGTACAGCTGTACAGCGTCGTACCAGGAAGTTCAGCGGGAATTTATTGCCGTCGGCATGGTCGATGAGCAGCCCGTGGGTAAATGTCAGGAAGCACTCACCAGTGCAGGGGTATGATATAACTGTGTTTGTTTAGCCTACACCGAGCTATGTCCTTCAACAATAATACGATAAACTACCAGTGAAGAGCGGATAGTGCTTTTCGAGACTCCGAATCCCTCCGACAACTTTAGTGTCTGAGGAAAACTCCCTCCGACTCAGAAGAGCTCAATCCCAGACTCCGAGATACTCCGATGAATCTCGTCAAGTATCCGAAACAGTGGCAAGCATGGTACATGGTACGCATGGTACATGTGATAATATGGTTGGCCTCATACTATTGTTTACTCTCCAGTCCCCAATTGCAGTGCAGATGGCTGATTTTAATGCACTTGGCAATCATTTTTGCATGTTACCCGTCATATTACAACTTTACAAGGTGTCAACTGTCTGTGTTTTGGTTTGTAATCATAATCAATAGTGTATTCTCGTCAGAGCTATCCAAAGATATCGGAGACAAAAGTTACAATACTCCGAAATTCCCCGAAAAAATATCTGTAGTAAACTCCGACTCCGCTCCGACTGTCACAAAATCGGCAAAACTCCGCTCCGAATCCACTCCGACTCCGCTACGATGCTCATCACTGTAAACTACCCACTAGGCTACCCACGCAGCATTCCTCGGATTCTTTCTATTATGGCCATTGTGAGTTCATCTGTGCTCAGCTGCTCACTCCACCATAATGAACATCGCCATCTTCCTAATTATCTCCGACTACATACTGAGCCGCTCTCTTTTGACAAGAATTTTTTTATCAATTAAATACTTTTGTTATCGTTATCATCATCGCCAGAGCTTGATCCAACTGTGATATCTACATGCATTTAAATTTTATTTCCAGTGCCTGTGTTCATGTATTCGCTACGTAATAATATAGGTAGGGCCCACGCACTACATATCATTGTAGCCTACTACACGAAGCGAGATTACTGGGTCACAATCTGACTTATTGAACGAGCCGACCGACACATGCAACATTCCCTTTCTTTGCTTCCTTTTATGTTATCGTTTCCTGAATCCAGTGTGCATGCCTGTTATTTAGCCTACACTACATGCTGTAGGCCAGAGGTCGCCAACTAGAAACGGGTCACGGGCCACTTTTCAATTGTCCATGAGTCCGCCGGCTGCATGAATTCAATATCGATATACAATAAGCCACACAGTTTAGCAACTACGTTTTAACCCTTTACGTCAGTACAACGCTGTGCTCTCGAACAACGGCGACGAGCATACTGTAGGTACCACTATTTGAAGAAATAATATTTTATGAAAGAAATACAAATACACCAAAAATAAACATGATAATCACTTTCATTCTATTTTTGACTATGAGCTGCGTACGATACCTGACAACATTTTTCATCGACTAAGGAATCAATATTGGCGTTAAATAGACGGGGTACTTGCTGAAAACACATCTCGTCGTAAAGCTTGATCAATGATCATGTGGGGAAGCCAATGGTCGTTTGCTAAGCCTTTCGGTCTTGACAGTGTCTGGGCCATTCTACATCAAGGCAATATGCCTATTCATATCAGCTAATTCTTCCTCCACAGAATGCTATTGACATCGCCGAAGCCGTATCATCTAGTGGGGAATGGTATGTTGGACACAGAACAATATCTTATTTTAAACAGCAACAACGACATCTTTAACAGCATTCCAAAATGCGCTTGACTGAGCGTTCTCTCAAATCAGGTCGCGGGCCACAAAATAGGACCTCACGGTTCGCATTCGGCCCGCAGGCCGCGTGTTGATGACCCCTGCTATATACGCGGCACAAGCTATACGACCTTTTGATATATTTAGGCTTACCATATTTTGGAAATCTAAAAAGAGGACACTTTTTCAGTAATTTGCAACTTGCAAAACCGGAGTAGAAATCCCAAAAACCGGTGAATTTTTCCCACTTTGTGATCGGTTGACTAAAAAAAAAAAGGGTCATCTTTTCGCTCAGAGCTAAAATCACCGTTTTTCACTCCGAAATACCCGCCGGAGCTTCACTCCTGTGCTAGTTTGCGGCATATCACTCGCAATTTGCTCTAAATCTGACCTAAATTTT
>ATSW01010224.1:0-12454 GCA_000444245.1 Botryllus schlosseri
GACTCGAGTCAAAACTATAAAAGTGAGATTGACTTGTGACTCGGAGCCTTGTGACTTGGTTACAACACTGGTCGATATACAAGCCTGAGGTTGTAATGACATATTTTTGTAAATAATAGTTACCGTAAATTGATGCGCGTTGCCGAACATCTTTCGTTCTTCCTCCAAGAGCATGGCTCTTTCGCTTTGGATTTTTTCCCGTTTCTCGTACAATTTCTGCCGCGCGGCTATGTCGGATTTAGTGAACGACGAGTCTAATCGACGGGGCTTGTGGCGCTTGCTCTCCTGGACGGTGGTTTACAGTTAGGACACAATCGAAAGTGGTTTCGGGGCAATTTTGGACCACATAGATGGGTGAAACTGGCATGAAAACGACATGAAATAGCACCTGCATCACAGTGACTGAATATATTTTTGAAAATTGCCACTGTTTTCAGTGATTTCAGCCATTTTGAGTTATTTGTGAAGAGTCATCTTGCAATTTTGATGGTAGCGAGCTCTAATTGACTTAGGGTTACCATACGTCCTCCTTCAGGAAATTGAAAATGTCCTCATTTTTGGCAATTCGTTTTCTTTCACAGCGTTTACAGCTAAGATAATGGACAGTACTGATAATCGGCAGTAACGACATGACATAGGTACCTAATAGGGCCATTAGAGTNGGTNTTCNNNNGTCGATTGAGAGTGATGGCCTCTCTTTTAGTCGANACTACAAGATTTCCAGTGAATAATTGAAAACTAGATGCTTANAGTGTTCATACCAATGACCAAATCCCTCACTTGAAATTACTCGAAAACTTTTGAGACATATCATTATCTACTGCTTGAAGCAGCTTTGGCCGGTCTTAAAAATTGCTACTTGTGTGAGATATACGGTATTACTTCTACTTCTACTCGAGTAGCATCGCTGATTGCTTTCAGCACTTGTGCGGCCTGGTACTCAAAAATACCTTTTGCTCATCACTACTGCCCGAACTGCTGCTACCATGCTCCTTGAGGCTTTTCTTGGATTCTTCAAATATCTTGATTTCTTCCTCGAGCAGTTTTTGCCTGCAAAAATGGGATCACTTTTTGAGGTCCACAGCAGACTTGGACAACTAAATTATTCCCGTTGTCTAATTGATCTAAATTAGAGTGAATTGCCAGTAATCTAATTCTAATCTAATTTGTGAAATGTATCTATGCTCTAATTTTAATATTAATCTAACTCATGCTTTTCCTGAAGGAAGGAGAGCATCATCATCATCATCATCATCATTCTAATTCTAATCTTATTTGGAAAACTGTGTACGTGTGTAGCTATCATTCTAGTTCTAATCTAATTAAAATTACAGCAAAGAAACATTCCACAAATGAGATTATCTAGTTGTCAATATCTGGCTTGAAAATTGCTATCTCTACTTGCAATTGGGGAGAAATTCACGCCTTTACCACTGCAAAGACAATTGATTGGAATAATGTGCTGTATATCTGAACGAAAATGGATTCAAAATCTTAGCAGATTCTACAGACCTTCTCTCTTTTATCCGCAGTCTCTCCTGTTCCATTCTCTCCTTTGCGATTTCGTCGAATTTCGTCCGGGCCGCCGATAATTTCTGGGGTTTCGGCTGCGTATCTGTCTCAGATTCTTCCGAGGAGGAGCTTCCATGTCTTGAAGCCTAAAATCCAACACAATTTTGTCACTACATAGAGCTGGGAGGGTTGTAACCAAGTTGTAAGGTTCCGAGTCACATGTCCTTTCGACTTTTATAGTTTGACTCGAGTCAAGTTGAGTCATTTTCAATTCACAACTGAGTCAAGTCCGAGTCATAATGTTAATACATGAGTCCGAGTCCTAGTCATAGCGTTCACTGTTTAGTATCTNNGTCTTCTACACGTCGAGTTTTTAGTGCTGAAATTATACACTCATTGCTATGAAAAGTAATTGATGAACAAGAATATAGTTTCGATACTATTGTCCACTGTGGATGCCTTGAAACCCAGGGTTGTAACCATGTCACAAGGTTCCGAGTCGCAAGTCAATCTCACTTTTATAGTTTTGACTCAAGTCATTTCCAAGTCTGGTCCAAGTCAGTGTATAGAGGGCCGATCCAAGTCATAGTGTTGTGACTCGAGTTCGAGTCCAAGTCATTGTGTTCACTGCTCACGTTTGAGTTCAATCAGGTTCAACCCACTTTTTTCAACTCTCCTCGAGTGATATAGAATGGCTCGTATTCATAATATTGCAATTTCCTCAGTCCTAACACTTTCTGGCCCTATTTTCCAAGAATCAGGACTGATAGACGAAATACCAATATTGTGGTGACTTTACTATTCATCCAAATTACAATGAAATATCTGTCCTGGGCGTCCTAGTCTCGATCCATATGACTTGGTTCGAGTCATGCACAATTACTCGAGTACAAGTCGAGTCGATACACAAATTGACTCGAGTCGAGTCATTTTTCGCATTTGAAAAAATGACTTGAGTCCAGTCGAGTCACCAAAAAATCGTGACTTGAGTCATTGCAGCCCTGTTGAAACCTCTATTTCTCATATCGCAGCATACGAAATATGTAGAACAAATCTATGCACGTTACTGGAAATGGGAAGTCGTGATCATAGCATTGTCATAACGTGGAATGAAATTGGCATGATGATCGAAAAAATACAAAATTATCTTTAATATGATAAAGCTGAAATTATATTATTGGTGGCAGGCCTAGTGTAAAAGGTACATATTTCAACTTTCCACATCTTTCATATTGTTATGACGTCAATATGAGTAATACTACAAGCCATACTTACAAGTCTCTGTTCTCTGAAATTTCTCTTCTCTTCCTCCAGCCTCATACGACTATCTTCTTCCGCTTTTCTCCTCAACTCCTCCTCTCTGGCTTTTGCTATTTCGTCGAACCGAGTCGCGAGTCTTTGCGGCTTGATCTGTTCCGACGTTGCAGGTATCATCTTGGTTGTTTCTTCGTCCGAAATTTCTCCCTGAGATTACCGGCATTTCGCTCCAGTTAGTCTAATTAGCAAAATAGAATTATCTAGTTTTCCAAGTATATGCTGTAGTAGAACATCACACAGCAAATCACCGGTACGGGGATATATCTATCTATCCATTTCTATCTATCTATCCATATCTATCTATATATCCCTGCACCGGCATCACGATTNCGTCAAACCGCGACATGTGTTTTCTTGCTGTTCGGCAGCTGACAAAAGANGATATCCATTGTTTATTTCTATGATCATCCAAGCGAAACCATAATACCATAGTGTCCACGTGTTNCGCATCTATAATCTATCCAGAGGTTAGTTACCTATCGTTCAACACAACAATTTATGTTTATAGCATAACTCATCAAAAATGCNCTGCGCACTATGTTGCTCNGACACAGAATGAAAGTCGCTTCGGAGTACAGNTCATGCANATAGGCCTACTGTAGAACTGTAGTAATATAGGCCTACCTATTGTATATTCCAGACCCGGGATCTATTACACAGAGACTAATCGTTCTTTGGTACGTCTTGGTATTGACATAGTTGTTTATAGTAGGCTACTAGTCTGAACCCTTGTTTTTTCAATCATGAGATTAGGACTATAGATTTAAAGGAATTGAGATGGTAGAATTTGCGCTTGATTAGACTAGTAAAACAAACCTAACTTGTTAATGAAGTCCCGAAACTAGCGGATCTTGTCAAGTATCAAGAACGTTTCAATGTGAGAAAATCTGAAGAGTAGAGTTATCATAATTTGAAATTCGGAAAGCAGGACACTATTTACAAATCACAAAATTGGACTAGAAAACGGGTAATTTGGAAATCTTCTGAATAGGAATCTGCAGTAAGGAAATGTGTTAGCAATATCTTGGTGCATACTCGTTTAGTATATATTACGAAGCTTCTTTTGATAATGTTCGACGGTAGGAGAGGAATTCTTACACGGTTCTGAGAATGCATGTCCCTGAACGCTTGTCTTTCCGCTTCCATTTTNATTTTTCTCTCCAAATTTGATTTATTGCGCTCCTGCTCGATTCTCTGTTTCGCTAGTTCTTCGAATTGTGACGCCACCAGTTTACCCGGGATGTTTCTTTTCTTCAGAAGACTTCCAATGTTTTCGTCTTCGCTGTCGAAATGTTCGTTTTGCCTCTAAAATGCATAATTGTTATAAAATGATGGGTAGGATAGGATTATTCGTGTCGCGACTTGAATTTAACGCAAATGAAACGGCAACAAAATGAAATGATAAATTTGGAGGAATGCTATTATCTGTGATACATGAAGATNGATGAAGTGTACGTGAAACGAATGGCGGATGATTCCGAAGTCACGTGTAATTCGATGTTGTGATGAAGTTACAACCTAACACTCAATGCCACCTCTTCAAGTACAGATATCATTGCCATCGTGCAAGCCAGTTTTCTCTTCATATGTGCGATCAAATTCGTCTTCTGCGTTGCTGCTAATTCTCTCTGGAACTTGATCGTGATATTGCCACGACACAGCGAAGCGGAAGCGCCATTCAAAGTGAAAGACTTTTTACAAATACGNGCGGCTCTCAGACAAGCCACAATGTCGGTTGGGTCCTGGGAGGAACATTATAGACTTGGACNACTGTCTATATTTTCCAAATAAGACGATAGAATCAAATTTTTGAATTATCAAATTATTTAAATTAGAATATAATTAGAATTATAGCTACACAGTTTTCACCAAATTAGACTAGAATAAGAGTTATAGCTACCCAGTTTTTTTTAAGAATTAGATGAGAAATAATTAAAGCTACACCTTTTTTAAAATTAGACTAAATTAGAATTATACCTCGCCTACACATTTTTTCACGAATTCGATAACAATTAGAAATATAGCTACACAGTTTATTCCTAATTAGACTAGAATTACAATTATAGCAACAAATTTTTCACTAAATTAGACTAAAATTAGAATTAGGACTACACTTTACTTTTCTAAGTTAGACTAGAAATAGAATTATGAATAGTGTTTTGAAATGTGAATAGCTCTGTTAATTTTGAAAATTGAGTACTTCGTCAGGTTCTAGTTGCGAGTTTTGAAAAATGAGNAGTTCTAGTTCTAGTTCTAGTTGNGACATTTGAAAATAGAGTTGCTGTAGTTCTAGTAGTACAATTAAACAATTATTATTATTTACTGTANTTAAGCAGTACTACTTTAAGTAGAATTAGAAGTAGAAGTACTTCGTTAGTACTAACTCTGCTAAATAATCTAANAAGACAACTAAAATTACTAGTTTTGGCTGGCAAAAATGACTTNAAGTAGATCCAAATCTTTTTATAATAAAGGATAGAGCGGTGAAATCAATCACGAGTTAANAAAAATTGTCATCCTGACTCTGTGGATTTTTTGAAAAGCACGTTAATCCTACCTCTTGTANTTTCTTTTTCGCTATTTCGATTTCGATCATTTTCTTGTCTCTCAAATCTTTGTCGGTTCTCCTTCTTCTCTCGTTTTCGGCCTTTTTCTTTTCTTCCTCTCGCTTTCTCTTTTCCAGCTCTTCGAATTTTCCCTGCAGACAATTTCAGACTTTTTTCGAGACAAGGAATTTTTGTAGTATCTCGAATTAATCAGAAAAATGACGAAAAATAGAATAGAAATTATGCTGATGAAACCTATATTCATTCATTATATCCTGGATCAGGGGTCCTAACCTGGGTCCATATGGGGGTTCGCAGACTAACTCTAAGGGGACCATTAAAATACTAGAGGACTAAAGGTACAACTATATACAAAACTACGCTTGACCAGGATGACAATATATGATGCAGACTTCTACGAACTACTAATCTAGTTAGTTGAAGGTCAACTTTAACTCCCGTTTTTTTGAGAAGTTCTAGTTGTAGTTATAGTTGCGGATTTTCAAGCGCGAGTAGTCCAAGCTCTAGTACTAGTTGCGATTTTGGAAAAACGAGTAGTTGTAGTAGTAGTTCTAGTTGCTACTTTTGAAAAGCGAGTTGTTGTTGTTGTTTATTTAACAAAACATTTGGCGCTTATCGGCTGACGGCCTTTTCCACCACGGTCGTTGAGCAATTGAGCATAGTAAGCGAGTAATTGTAGTTCTAGTTGCGGGTTTTGCAAAGTGATGAGTTGTAGTTCTAGTTGGGGATTTTATAAAGTGGGTGGTTCTAGTTCAAGTTCTAGTTCTATCTGCGACTTTTGAAAACTGAGTAGTTGTAGTTCTGGTTGCGACTTTGGAAAAGGGAGTAGTTTTAGTTCTATTTGCGACATTTGAAAAGGGAGTAGTTTTAGCTCAAGTTCTAGTCGCAGATTTTCAAAATTGAGTAGTTTTAGTTCTAGTTATAGGATCGGTTCTGAAAATTGAGTAGTTCTAGTGCTAGTTGCGGATTTTCAAAGTGGGTAGGTAGGTGTTCGCTCGAGATAAAAAGTGAAGAAACACTCCCTTAGAGCCTCGAATCTGGGTGAGAATTGTGATCATAAATTGATAATACCTTGACTGTTCCGCTTAACTTCGGTACAAACGTGGCCATCTTCTCTGATGGCTTCAATTCAGGGTTGCTGTCTACCATCAACGCGTCTATCTGAAATAAGTCAGTGTTCTGAAGATATGAAAAATCGGAAATCGACTCAAATTAATCGCACCAGGGTAGGGCAACTAGTTCTAGTTTCAGCCTTTTCAAATTAAAATACCATCAGAGTGACTTAATTTTTAAATACTAGGAAATTAAATAGGAATAGAATTATCTATTGTACAAGTCTAAATCGAACCTCGGCTCTAAACTTGGCGACTTCCCTCAATCTTTTTTCTTTTTGAAGCTGTCGGCTTTTCTCGCTCTTTTCGTGTTTTTTCTTTCTCTCTTTTTTCTCGGAAACCGCATTCTGGAAGCGGTCGATCAGATTTCCGTCGCCCAGCGACGAAACGACTTTGATCGGACCTTTAGATCCTCCATTTTCGCGGTGCTAAAATCAATACTTGTTCATGTGAAGACTCTTGTACAAACGACCAATCTAGTATTCTGATGGTTGACCAGTGTTGGGATCAAGTCACTACCTTCTAGTCACGAATCATCTCGAGTCATTGCGCATTTTGACTCGAGTTAAGTCAAGTCAATCAAATCACAAGTCAAGTCACAATTCAAGTCATTCGAAGGACAGTGAGCGATGATTCAAAGTCATTGCATTTTGCTAGTTGTGTGAAAGACTGATTGATTGGTCATTATCTTGTTCTAGTTGTAGCTGTAGTTCTAGTTCTGGTTGCGAAGTTTGAAAACTGAGGAGTTCTATTTGTACTTTCAGTTGCTGGTTTTGAAAGTTGAGTAGTTCGATAGTTATTGTTGCGTTTCATCGTTTGGCGTGAATCGTGATACCTTGTTCTGTTGTGTAATGTTCATGTAGCAATAGCTAGCTCACGCAATCAGCGCAACTAACAGTGGCGTAGCCAGATGTCGGGTTTCTGGGGTCGTCTCGTAACCCCTCCCATTTCAAATTCGAAACCCCGTTCATTTGATATGGCGATTGTATCACCGTGTTTTGTTAGTTAGTAACAAGTTTTATGGGTCGTCAGTTCTAATCCTAATTCTAGTTGCGCATTTTGATAATCCAGTTGTGGTGTTGATATTTGAACAGCATAAACACGAATATTTTTGTCTCACACCCGCCAGCGTAGTCGTTAGCGTTTATAGATAATTCAAAGGAACATTGCATATGTATATTAAAAGTTTGGTGATACGATTTCAATTCTCTACTACAGTTGCTGACCTATAATCTCGGTTGAAGTAACAAGCCCGTATGGTCGTAGTGCTTTTATTAAGTAATATAAATATCAACACTTGAAGAAGCTTAGGAGGTACATAACTTTAATATACAATTGACTAGTAGCCTATATTGATATCGAAATCGAAAAAATAAACCGAGTACTTCCGGCTTACACTCGCCAGGGGTAATCATTTACAAATGGGAAAGAATATTGTGTATCGACATATAGCCAAATATGAGTTTAGCATTCCACCTGTTCGCCTCCATTATCAGAAATTCCATACCGGTGACGTCATATCTGGTGATACGATTGTTGATATACAATTTCAATTATCTGCAAGTTGCTGACGAATAGCCCTGTCAGCCGAAATTATTCGGGTATATTTATATTATGAGAATAACACCCGTTACATATGGACTCAAATGAATTTAGAATCACGTAATTACCTTTCTTCGTCGCTTTTCTTTCTGTTCCTCTTCCAACTTTGAGCTTTCCGACATCATTAAGTCACTTTCCGATTATTTTATGACTGTTTCATACATATCACTACAAAGTGCAGATGATCAGATCTGGTCTTGCGAGCAAAGTTGACATATTGTAAGGCAAATTGTCGTTAAAACGGTTACAATGCACTTATAGTACCAAGGGAGTACTTGCGACAATGCGCTTGAAAAGCAAACGATTGCTTTGCTAGAGTCGGTTAGGGACTAGGTCCAGGCCTAATGATTCCAGTAGGCTACTCGAATCTGAATTGAATGTTAATGATAATAATTCCAGTCGACTAGTGATATGATTTTTCGAGTGCTAAAATGGTACACTCTTTGCCACTAAGAGTTAATTTATCAACGAGAATATTAGTCTCGATACCATGTTCCACTGTGGGCCGCGGAGTCAAACTGGTCGAGAACCACTGATGTAGCAGCCTACAAAGTTACGCACGGTACTGGAAATTCACCTCTGTGAATACCAGCCTACAGTATTGTCACAAAGTGCAATGAAATAGTTATGGCCGAAAAATATCTAATTATCTTCAATGTGATGTAGAGCTGGCGTTTTATTCTTTGTGGTCATAATGAGTGATAGCCTAATCGGCTTCAAGCTTAAACTTGATTCAGGATCGAATCACTCAGGTCGTCGATCTTGCTCAGCCATAATCAGGATATCTGTGATTTACCGTATGATAGACTCAAATGATGCTTGCTTGACTACAGCTTATCTTCATATTATCTCCGTTGCCCTACCTTACCTAAACATTGCTGGACTGTATTTTAAGACCGGTTTCGTTTGGCAGCGTACTTCTCGGGTTTCTTACCGAAGTAAACTTTATAGATCTTGGTGTGTACTGGCGCCAAATAGTCCCTAACCCGTCTATGTCAATTTACGAAGTGTAGCATCATGGATGGCGTTGCGATTCGTTGAAATGTCTCGAAAACTTGATATTAAGAAGTGTCATACACGCGAACTCTAGAACTTTTTATGTGATGGACGGTCATTTAGCGGTGACGAAATCAAACGGCAGTTACTACATTGATATTCCCAGCAACCATGCATGTCGACAACGGCAAGTATAATATTTAATATCAATGGAACTTGAATCAATCGTAATCAAATTGTCGTCTCTCTACTCTATTATATTGTACTGCTATATGTACTATGGATTTGACACAGTCAGTCGTCGGGTCGAGACTCGATAGTGAGCGCCAGGAAGCTCGAAGCGATTAAATTATAGGCCTATCTCGTGTGGTCTCAATCGAAATATAACGTGATTGGAAATCGGGGCAATGAAACGGAACTTGAAAGCGAGCATCACTCGAAATCTCGTGGTATCGCAACAACACTAGCTACAACATATATATTTAATATCTAGAGATGTACGCCTAAGTCTATGTATCTCGTACACAAGTATAGCGTGATTCCTAGGTATGAGGCCTTTAGTCGAATCTGTATCTCAAGCTCAACCTCTATATATCTTTCTCACGAACGCGTTAATCTACCTACAGTACGGGTTAGGCATAACAATAAGTTGATAGTGAAAATCATTTAGCACTGAAGGCAATTTTACGGAGTAGCCTACGATTATCAGCGACTGCGGAGAGTGCGGACCAGACTTGAAATACTAGATAATCATAGTTTTTCAATTAGACTAATTAGAGCAAAATGAATTTATAACCTACTAATTTGTGAATAGTTTCTGTGCTCACAATTTAATTCAAATATAATTTCTGGTTTCCTGAAAATGCTACAGGAGAACTGTATAGTGTGAAGCGAGGCAAGCTTGCTGTACAGACATTTGCCTTTCTCATGTTCAAGTTTCCGCGAATTCAGTAATTCTAAATGTAATCGAATTTGACAAAGATAACTTTAGCTATAATTCTAATTCTAATATACTTTGGAAAAGCTGTAAATTTCCCAGTCGCGCAACTCAAGTGATAGCATAAACTTTCCATCAACCGACCTGACCATTTCGGAATGAAACGCGACTATTTAGTCCCCTTAAAGCAATATATGTTAGATTGATCAACATAACACGCCGGTGACACGCTAGTATACCTATTGATAAACCTGTATTATAACGTGACCAGATTTCCAGACCTCACGGCCGAGAGCCTGAGTAATAACTACTCTTGGGACATCTGACTGTTACACTTTAAACCGTTTTGACATGACACAGCTGGCCTTATCAGCTTACATTAGCCCGGCCGTTGATGAGACATTTGTCGACTGCGCGATGGGTATAAATCGTTGCGCGTGGTGCGAATAATTTTGTCGCCCTACTTTCTAACAGCAGCTGATCAAAGATAGTCCGCTGTATCGCACTTTCATTACAAATCACTAAGGCTGTATATGTATAGTGTATATTTATAGATAAGCTGTAATGTAGATAGAGGAACGCATGTACTGTAGGCCTACAGGTGTGAGCATATTATAAAATATTTATCGCAAATGCAAAACCAAGCAGATATAAATATATATGATCATAGATCAGCGGTTCTTAACCTTTCGTAACCTCTATACACTTACGCTAATGTGCAAGCCTTCGTGGAACCCTAAATTTTCGCTGTAAGCCACACAAACAAAAATCCACCTCCATAAACATCTAATGCGTTGCTATAGATAACTGGCGCACATATAGACATCTCCCTCGTATTCTAGTTTCCCCCTTTTCCGAGTTTGGCAACTGGAATTTTTTTACTCAATTAAATTGGATTTTTAATTACTGAATTTGCATTTAGTAAGAAATTCAACTACTTGAACTGCATAATCCGGTTCAGTTCGTATCGAGTCAGAGTTCATTCTGATCAGCGTGAGAATTGCGAATGTCTCTGCGCCAAGTTCGAATAGTTTCGCCCTTTACAGTTATCTTGCAGCATTTAAAGGATAACCAGAGATTGAATTACTGAATTCGTAGAATTATTCTCACATTTTTTCAAATTAGATTAAAATCAGAATTACGGTATAAAGTTTTTTTCAGATTTAGACCAAAATTACAATTATAGTTAAACATTTTTTTTTCCAAANNAGATTNNTATNNATTTTGCTATTAAATTNCTTTACTATACTAGTTTACGACAACGTAAGCTGTAAGCTTCTATCACTTCGTTTGTGGTAAATTTATTTGTGAGAGAACAATGGGGGCTCAGTAAAACCCACGATCATTGAATGATAGGTCGCTCTCACGGATTACACCAGCGTTTCGCTAGCAATCCAAAAAGATGCAAGATACAGTGCTTTTATCGACACCGATTACTTGATGACTTGAAATTGACTCGTGAATTTTACTCCGAGTCACAAGTCAATCCACATTTCTCATACACCGAGTCAAGTCAAGTCATTTTAGCAAAGTAACTCGAGTCAAGTCAAGTCATACGAAAAAGGTGACTCAAGTCATGACTCGAGTCATCGCAACACTGGTGCCGGGTTGGCGTGGTTCCGTTCACACCGCATTGTCACCCTTCGTCATATCAAATATTTCATCACAGTATATATGGCTTATCATAATGTTTAAAACTGATGTTTCGCAATCTAGCATTTACTTATCATATAGTAATCTAGCTGTCCATGGCGTGTCCTAATCTGAAAAAGTGGACTCTGACTTTTCTTTAGTTTTAGAGCTGATTTAGCATACCAATCTTCGAAAATTTCTGGACTAAAGACATTGAATACATGTTCTGTTTTTAGATTTATATTTCACTTTCAATTCCCAGTACCATATATTTGATTTCTAATTAATATCAGTTCTTTTGTCTGGATAACGTACATGTTGAAGTATAAAAGCAAGTGTAGCAATACCTTCAATTTCCAGAAATAAAGCTACACAATATAGCATTTTTACGGTCCACCATATTTTTTATTAACGTTTACTAATCGCACAATGTGTTCACACCGTATCCAACACACCATCTCCGTATTGCTCTTCGACTAAACTACAGGCCTTATAATATGGGGGAGTGCGCAATACCATGATATTTTCTAAAACGTGCTGTTTAAGTAAACAGAGGATTAGTATCGCATTTCCATATCAATACTGTCATTTTCATCCCATGATGTGGACGAATGCTTATGCTATGCTACCTGCTGGTATGCATCAATATGAATCAAGCTCGTCACCTTTCGCATAGCTCAATTTGTACATTTTTATAATCCATGTGAACGAATTAGGATCGTTTTCACGACTACTTACTTACTTGAGTACTTTTAAAGTCAGTCAATTCTACTTCTACT
>ATSW01010225.1:0-12777 GCA_000444245.1 Botryllus schlosseri
GAAGATGTGTCAGAAAACTTGCAAGAAACGGTTGAAATGAAACGAGAGAATCAGAACGTTCTGCGCCCGGCTCGGCTCTGAAGACTTTGTCATATCGAGCCTCCCGTCTACCTTGCATGTCGCATTTCACTGTTACATTTTTGTAGTGTAATGTTGATGTGTAATGTACACGAATAAAGATTCTCTCTCTCTCTCCCTGCACAAATTCCATCAACCTGCCGATACACAATGTAGTTGTTTGGTATACACTATACACAACACAGTAGTGTTCCCTGTGACCTGTGTCACCAATAAATAATAATTCCCTGAACATCTCAAATTTGATTGTTTCACGTCAGGGTTGAAGGTATGGGTTATGAGTAGGGCCAGCGGGCCAGGCACAATGATTCGAGAATTAATTTTACCGAGTCGAGTAGTAAAAGACAATTTTTTTGAGTACTGAAATTATACGGTCCTCGCAACTGAAAGTTATTTGCTAACGACAATTATAGTTTTGATGCTATTTTCCAGTAAGGAAGCCTTGAAACGGGTGTATATAATTTGTCAATGTACTTGAAACCTTGGCCGTGTCACAGCATTTTAGTCATAGTGAGAAGCTACGAAGGTTACTGGAGATACCACATTTCCGAAGTCATGCCACGACCTACCAATCGATAAGCCGGACGCACAACACAACCATTACTCTATCTCACTCNGTNTAGTGTATAAACCTTGTAACTCTAACGCAATCTTGGTGAAAAATGAGAAATGATGTGGCAGATTCTGGTATGTAAAATCGGTCTGGAACTAGACTTGAACGTGAGTTGTCCAGTAGGGTTATTCAGAAATCGCCCAGCCCTAGTTTTAATACTTCAACATTACCCGAACGTAACACCCAACCCTAAAGTCCTTAACCCCCTAATTTGTAAGATGTTGACATGTTCACGGAGAACCTTATTTACTGGTAACATGGGCAACATGTGTTTGCTATGGAGCGTATATCGATCAAGGATCAAGTGGCCGTTTCTTTGCCATGAACGAGTTCTGCTATTTTGTGAAGCATCTTTTTCGTTCCAGAATTTATTAATAAAGTAACTTGTATATTTTGTAAGTGAAAGAAAATGCCTCCGTCCGAAAAATCGACGCCACTCGACAGGAGGGGTATTCGTGCGATCTTGCTCGGACCGCCAGGAGCTGGAAAAGGAACACAGGTATAGTCAAAAGACAACTTTATTTGTCTTTGAATGTTCTGAAGAAGCCTCAACTACCAGCTGATAAAATTCTACAGTTTCAGGGTCTGTTTATTTCTGAAGTAGTGTGAATGTGCAACCACATCTTTTACACGTTCAATACCAGATTTGGACGATTATATAGTTGTCGACAAGATAGCGTAATGGTGAAGCGTCCGGCATCTTGATCGGTAGGTCGTGGGTTCGATCCCCGGCCGGGTCAGACCAAAGACCTGATTAGTAACACTGGTATCCACGACTTCCCTGCTTGGCGCTCATGCATTACTGGGATAGCATGGAGGGGTGGTGCATGACTTAGAAAGCCGCAAAGGCTATATCTGCACTTCCTTGTCCAGCGGCATATGCACATGACACACTCACGGTATACATATGCACAGATCGTGTGTATGTGTATCATGAGTTGGTGTATATGCCGCAAAAAAACATCAAGGACAAAAATAAACGTCCTTTCCTTTCTAATTGAACTAATTAGAGTGAAATTCGGTTAAATCTAATTCTTAACTAATTTGTTGTGTAATCTTTCTTTGCTCTAATTCTAATTTATGAAATTTTCTATGCTGTCGTTTAAAGTCTTACCGTAAATTTAATCCGCAAAATTTTCACGATTTTTTGCCCTAAAATCAGGGGGTGCGTATTATACATGGGAACAACACGCTTGAAAAAAATCTCCCTCGATAAAAAACTTAACACCTTCAAGTTTGTTTCCAATCGCGCATCACTTTCAGCCATCATGCCCAGTAATTCGTATTATCATTGTAACCGCTGCCAATTAGCAAAAAGCGTTTTGCCAATTAGCGAGAGTCGTCTGCACAGCACGCAATCTCCTGCTGAGTTGGTTTGCCGTTTGCACGCAAGCGAAATTAGGTCATTCATTGATTGCTGAACGCGCGCTTGGCAATCCTCGCTAATTCATCGACAGGCCATGTGCGCAAAATATAATCGCTTGCATAATCAGTCGCACCTCCAACAGGCGTGGTGTGCACGACATAACCGTTGGCCTGAGCGAGCAATCGCATCTGGCCTCGGGCGCAAGATGTCGCGTCGCCGGCCTCGCAGGCTTTGGCTGCTATCTACTATCGATAGAGGCAATACCGTTACTTGTATAATGATTAGCTATCGCATCTGTAATAGGCCTCGTGCGCAAGACGTCGTGTCGCTGGCCCGAACTATCGCGTCGCCAGCCTCGCAGGCTTTGGCTGCTCTGTACTATCGTTTAGAGACAATGCCATTAATTGCATAATGATTAGCGATGGTTATGTCATGATTGTTCGACAGTGACATCGCAAAACAACAGCTATTCATGTACTGCGAATGCAGGGTGCGTACTATACATGGGTACAGGCTTTTTCCCAGAATTTGCATGCCATTTTAAGGGTGCGTATTATACATGGGGGCGTACTATACTTGGAAAATTACGGTATCTTATTTCTGGTTTTCATGAAAATGCTACAGAGAACTGTATCAGTGCGAAACAACCCAAGCTTGGTGCACAGACATTTGCCATTTTGATTTGATATCAACAATACTCGATCCAATGTCCAAGTTTTTGTGAATCCAGTAACTGTAGTAATCTAATTTGGAAAAAAGTGAGAAGCTATCATTCTAATTCTACTAATATTTGTAAAAAAGCTTTAATAATAGCTGTAATTCTAATCTAATTTGGGAAGCTGTAAATCTTCTAGTTGTCCAAGTCTGTTCAATACGGGTGGAGTATAAGGCCAAGCCGGAAACGTTTTTTTTTTTATAATAAATCGCGTCTGGCATTATTATTCCAAGTATTCAAGTAGGTTTTGCCTACTACGTGACTGGTGTGTTATTAGGCTAGTTTTACATCATTTTTTTAGGAAAAAACTACCTTCTTTGCGCATGTTCGGTTTAGTAAAGTAGTTTGGCGTATGCTTGCATCAGTTTTATGAGTGAAATTGCTGTGACACTTTTATGAAAAAGCCCTGTGTCATGGTAACTGAATATAGTTATAGGAATATACAATTTAATAGTATATTGATGTTGAAATGAGCCCGAATGAACTTTCTTCAGATGGTACACAAACTGCTTTTATTGACACAGCCTTGGCTGGTGTATTATATGAGTATGAATATGTCGAAAATTGCATCTATTTGTAGCGTGATTAGTCAAAACTAGCCACCTCCGCTAACAGCTAAAAGTACGCGAACCTTGAAACTACTTCAGTACTTTTCAGATTATCATTTTTTACTTGTAATTAAGTAGAAATGCGAACTACTTCCACCTCTAACTGTAGCTGCCACATCCAATTATTACCTGTGAAACATTTTGTTTGACTCTATCAATTATGCTTGTCATGTTACTCAGCTTAAATCCGACGATATCAATTGATTATATACTAAAAGTCATGGTGAGCTTGCTGCCTTGGTACTGAACAGATCTAATTGTACTCTGATTTCTGGTTTTCCTGGAAATGCTACAGGAGAACTGTAGATCATGAAATGTATCGAGCTTGCTGTACAGACATTTGTCATTCTTATGCTTATGAGAATCAACTCTGATTTGATATGAACTGAANTTTATTTCCTTTGTTGTACCGTGCTTCTTTCTATTTTGAAAAAACTTAATCTCGTTCTAGTACTGATATACTTTGGAAAAGCTGAATATTCTCTAGTTGTCTAGCTCTGGTAATGACCACTTTTGCTAGTTTGTACATGAATAACTTTTAAATAGCCTCGATGATGTTACAGGCCCCAAAATTGGCAGCACGTTATTGCGCATGTCATCTCGCAACAGGCGATATGCTTCGAGCACTTGTCTCTTCAGGATCAGAGCTTGGAAAAACAGTCAAGAAGGTGAGTGCTTGAGGTGGTGGGTCATGGGTTGGTCTGGGCAAAAACCAATACCCGATTGAATAGATTCTGAGTCAAGCATTAGTCGTTGAGTATTCTAGTATCACTCATGACGTCACAGCAGTATAGAAGAAGTGACCAGTTTTGGGTTGATCACGATTTCACGGATATGTCATTTTCATTAACTTGGAGAACCCTCACCCCCTTTTTATAAAAGCCCTCATTGTTTTCATTGTAATCTGCTGATCCCTTATTCTGAATGCATTCGCATATTGTTTCTTCACGACCTGAATCTTCATGATTAACCATTCGTCATACTAGATTATGCCCCCACAAATTCTGTCATCAATAGTGCACCAGGATGTTGTTGGTGGTTCTCTTCCCCTGTTTTGTGTGTAAGTTATTATTCACAATTGAATTGAACATAAATGTAATCCGTCTAAATCTATATTTTGATAAGCTCTAACTGTCATGTGTTATGCGTATAGAAACGTTGCCATGAGCAAGATGATCTGAGGCTTGTTGCATTGGCATTTGTACATGGTTTTAACCCGATTAGTTTGTAAGCGCTTAGAAGATTGCCTGTTTTCCAAATATCCCTACGTTCCCCGCTATCGTTTTACCTACGTGCCTGGGGCTGATTAATACTGCAATGCACAGGTCATGGATGAAGGAAAACTAGTCTCTGACGAACTTGTCGTGGAAATGATCAACCAGAATTTGGACAAACCAGAATGCAGGAAAGGCTTCTTGTTGGACGGTTTCCCCCGAACAGTTGTCCAAGCAGAGAAGGTGGGTGTTCTAGCCCCCCAAAATATGGGGACTGCTGTCCGACAATCTCTTCAAACTCTTTTTAAGCTGGACGAACTTCTAGACAGGAGGAAGCAGGCTCTCGACTCTGTGGTTGAGTTTGGTATTGACGACTCATTGCTTGTTAAAAGAATTTGCGGAAGGTGAGGAATATGCTTCCCCACTTGAGGCATGTAGAACAATAACTTCATATTGGTAATTTATTCACAAAATCAGTGGTTTCCAACTTGAGGATCTATTTTCAGAAAGGCATCAAAATATTTGACAAATAACAATTTTCCAATTTATCATCTTGGAAGGTACTCCGCCTATAACTACAATAGGGGTATTCCAAAATTTCTTTTTCTCTCAAATTGTACTAGCTACTTGATAAAATTGTTAGGTTACCTAATTTAAACCTACACACCAAATTTGGTTCAATTCCGGCCAGTAGCCGCATTGCTACAGGAGTACGAAGTTTCTATTATTTAAAAATAAATGAACAAAAATCTCAAAATTTTCTTTTCACCCCATGAAAGTGTTAGGTTGTCTATCGAAGCGATGCTCACCAAATAGAAGTAGGAGTGGCGGATCACAAGTAAATAAGTATGTAGAATTTTTAGATATTCTACACCTATTTTTGTCTAAAAAACTGAAAGCTGTCAAGTATAAGTGCTTCGTTACTGACCACCTCCGATTATTACATAATGAATACTATGAAGTGGTTGTTGCTTATCATTGGGAGGTTTTGTGCCCCAAATCGCTTGTCTGCATTGTACGTGTGTGGTGTGGCTGTCTTTATGATGAAAAGGGTTACTCGCTTGAAAGGCTCGGCATATCAACCCAGATCTGTATCAGATAAAATTTGTTGTAAAAAGACAGGAAATCTGTGAATCACGAGAGAGTAAAAGATATCTCTATTTTTTCCAGCCATCCGAAATACCTAGCTAATCCATAGCAATGATAGTTAACAGAATACAGTTGATACAGAAAGTTCTTTTGAAATCTCTACTATTTGTTTACATGTGACAGCCGAAAATATCCAGTTTATTTCAATATTTATAGATCAGTATTGGGTATCGGATAGGAATGATTGATTTGACCTCGGGATGACTAGTCTGATCACACCATCACCCCGTAGTTGAATCTAGTTCATTGGTAATAATTTTAACGTTTCAAAAACACAGCAAAGATTGTGATACAATGAAAGATAGGAAGGCGTTGAAACGACTTGGTGTAGTGATTGAAATGAGACACCCAACTGTGCCTAGTCGGTTTAAAGAGGAGGCATGCACATTGCACACTGAATGAAAATTAATAAAAGAGGTGGCGTGTGTCAATATGCTAAATCGTGCATGATGGCTTGTATTCAAACAAGCACACTATCTGTGACGTAGATAGTAGTTCTCGGCAATTTGCAGCAGAGAACTAAATGATTTCACACTTTCATAAAACAGAGTGTGCATGTTTAAGAGGTAGATTGAAAATATGGGAAGTAACAGTTGAATGGAGTTTCATTGGAACACAGAACTAAACTATCTCTGCATGAATAGGAATTCTAGCCGTCTTGTAGCAGAAAACAACAGTGTATCATGAAGAAAGGTTTCAAGATATATAATGCTGGCCAGTATTCGGACAAGTGCATTTTCTCTAGTAATTAAAGGAGCTTACAAGGGAAAGATGTATGATTTCACACCTTTGCAGTCTTTTCGTCAATGTGAGTTTGCTGCTTTGGCGAGCGATGTCTTCTGAATAGCCAGGCTTTTCTGTCAGTCTACGATTCTGTCCATACCATGGTTGTCAACTTTTTCTTCAAACTATGTGATTGCCGAAAGAAGTCTGTATTATGAGAGAGAGATGAAAATACCAATGAATGAATGTCTTTTTAGTCAATCTGAGTTTGCCGCTCTGGCTCTTCTGAATGTTGAAATTTTACAATCTTTTCTTAAGTAAATCTTCAGCTTTTTGGCATCATAAACTGCGATTTTGTCCGCGCTGTGCTTATCTTCGAATCGAAATATCTGCGTTTGTGAGGCGCGTGGGAATGACTTCCGGCGATTGTCGAGTCATAAAGGGCGCGATCGTTTTGTCGCCGTGAATCGGGGCGCGGCTTTCTTGTTCTGGCGGCAAAAAACTGTTCGTCCGTGTCTCATGGTGCCAGGAGTGCCTGCAATGCACAATAGAGGAGAGACACGCTCCATTTGACTCGCGTTATGCGTTCTGGCGATTGGTTGCTTTCTGGCGCTCGATTATCGCGCATCGCACACACACTGCGGCAATGTCTGTATAACTCACAACTCTCACACTGTTCTATGATCTCTATACGTGGCTGCCTGCGCTTTGGGCGTTTCCCACATTGCTGTTTCGCGNTTCAGACATTTCCAAGCTTTGCTATGGTGAGTGGAAGCTCAGTACGTACACCCTTCAATGCATTATTCAACAAGATATTGTGGGGAATCTATTTCGATGCTTTAGAACAGACAGTTAGACAGAGCTTTGTCCAGTGTACAGATAAAGGAACATGTTGGATGTGATTTGTGGATGTCGTTCAGCTCAGTCAGATAACGTGCGCGCTGCCGCTCACGTCTTGATATGTTCACGGTCAAATTCAAACCTGTTCGTTTGACAAAAAAAATGATTGCTACCAGTAATGTATTCATATTGAAATAGCCTGAAAATAATCGTATGGTACTCGCAGTGGTTATCGTCGGTATACAGGTATAGTGTAAGGTACTCATATTTTCTACTCTTCAATATGAATGTACTATTTTATTGTAACCTTCGTTTGAATTATGCACTACTAGCTGATGAGTGTCATCCGGAAATATGGTGTATTTCCATATGAATATATTATTCGATCACACTACAATTCTGTACCTCCAAGAGCCTTACCCAATTCTGATGAATGGTCAGAATTGTTGCCTTTTCTGAGCGCAATCGTGAAATTCGAAGCTGGAATCGGACCGTGATACAACGAAAAGATGAGATGTCGTACGACTTGGAGTAGTCCTTGAACTCGGACATCTTGTCCTGGATTTCAGAACATGAAATAAATTGAATAGATTGAAATAAATTGAATACATTTCTGAAGCTTTGTGTTATAATCCCGAATTCGAACCAGTTCGGTTCTAGGCGTGCTGTTCACGTGGACTTTTACCAATTTCTNGCTAATCCGCGCGTACTGCGGAATGCGATTTGTTTGGTGTGGCATTGTGAGTCACGGCCGCCCATCGCTTGATGTCTGACTCGTCATGAGAAGAGAATGCGGGTCGTTTCCGCGGCGGAATTTTTCGCTCCACGGTCTCTGGGTGACTGATTTGGGGCAAGTGGGTTCGTTTGTTCAAACCCGGGGTTTTCAGCGACATAGTTCTAGGTTTACAGACGACTTCGATATCTTTCGTATCATCTGAAGTGACGTTTTGAGGCACACAACTTGGATAGACATTTTAATAATAATACTACTCATTATGGAACTATATTGAAAGACAGCTCCAAAAGCTTTGGTTTTACTATCTATACTTAATGAAAATCTGGTCAAATGTATCCCATTATTTGGCAACCTTGTGGTGTTTANATCTGATGAAAATTTCTAAGAAGATTTTTGACACTACATTGAACAATGCACTAGTTCTCTTTCCAGCACGATGCGTGTCGAAGTGTGACGTAACACGCCCAAGGCGATAATAATCGCGCGGGAAATATATCTCGGTTAAGANTTNTCCTCTTAAATATCTACATTTTAATAATACNTCGACATACCCTACAAGTTACCANAATTGTATATTTTTCGCTCGACCAGAGCACAGTGCTACAGGAAAGTACGTGTAAATTCTACTTTCATCTAGCATTGTGAACCTGGTCCCGTGAACAAGCTTCTGAGCGCGATTTNAACCGCTTTTTCGGAAAATCCGGCTCTATTTCGTCACAGTGGTTGTATACTGCCTCTGTTTACGACCGTCGCAGGCAGTAGCACCCCTGTGTTAAAATGGACCGGCCTATCTTCGTGCAGACTATTCTAATTAGACCGAAAAGTGTAACAAGGTATCTAATCTGTTTCATGCTNTATGGTNTTGTTTTAATGCCTTGCGGTTCACAATGAGCTGAACTCGTGTTTAAAATAAGCCGGCCAGTCGTCGTTTCTAATTGTATAATCAGGCTAATTACAGATTTACAAATATTTGTATTGCAACCTTNCTGTGTTCTGGTGTGANGATTTATTGATCAATTGAGTGAATTCCTAGCTATCATTCTAATCCATTTCGCAAAAGAAGAAACTCCGTGTGGAAACTATTAATGAATCAAGATTTTACGAATTGACAAATTCTAATGTAATTTTGTAAAAAACTGTATAGAGGCTCCTGGCGGTACAGAACTTNAGCACACAATTGCGTAATATATTAATTTTATATCGAAAATACCGTGTGATGNAATTCAAGATAACCAAAAAATTCTAATCGTCCAACTCTGCATCTTATTTTCAGGCTGATCCACAAGCCAAGTGGTCGATCCTACCACACCGAGTTCAACCCCCCCAAGCAGCCCATGAAAGATGACGTAAGCATCTCGACACGATCACCCACCGCTTGCATCTTGACTTTATTCTACCCTCTTTTCAAGGTAACTGGCGAGCCCCTGATTCGCAGGTCCGACGACAACGAAACTGCGCTCAAGACGCGACTGCGCGCGTACCACGAAATGACATCGCCTTTGGTCGATTATTACTCGAAACGGAAACTGCATTCCCTGGTCGACGCCTCGCAATCGCCCGATGTCGTGTTTAAAAGCATTTCTCAAATTTTCAACAAGTGCCGTGAGATCCGTATANCNNANNGGTNATAATCCACGGTCATAATCCGATCCGTTTTCTTTTGCAGTGTGAGAAAGATCGGGTCGTATGCAATTGTACTCTTAGATTATTATTATTTGGCAATAAATTTGTCATTGTGACGAATGCGTGTGGACGATGGCGTTGTTCGCAAAGGACAGCTAAGGTTTACCCTCAGGGCAGGCTCATCCCAAATTGTCGATGGCGTAGGCACTTGCTTGAACCAGAATTCGTCAACTAGAAAAATTATGGCTTTCCAAATAAGATTAGGGTTGAAATTCCAGCTACAAGAGATTGGGTTACTGAGCACGCAGAAACTTTGAAAAGAAATACAACTCTGCAAGTTCATTCAATCTAACTCTACAAGTTCATTCAATCTAAGAAGCACACGAAAAATGTCTACAGTGTGCACCAACCTTCGCTCGTTTCACGCCCTACAGTACTGTGGCATTTTCAGGACAAGCAGAAATTCCATTATAATTTAAACGAGGACCTAGGAACATTTCGCAAATTGAATTTCATTGCTGCCATTTTTTCAGTCTGCATTGCATTTTACCGCAGCTGGTCTGCGCTGTCATGGGATTGCCAGACATTGTGTAACAGCCCCCGTCGAGCCATTTTTAGGCGACAATNTTTTGCATCCACCCGGTTTCGTTCGTGGCGCTCACAAGGNTGTGTTACAAACAACGGATTAGAGATATAGAACCACTCGTCACCGGCTTTGAGCCCAAGAATGCTTGTTAATAAGCGCGTAGTCGGCTGTTCGATCGAAGGCGACCTGTGTGTTCCATTTATGAGCTGATCACCACGAAGTGAAGGAGAAGCATTTTCATTAAAATTTTAGCTTCCTATGTGACAGAAGTTGAAGCGATTATTGAAATGATACGGGTCCGACTTCGGAAGCGCAGAATTAGCAGTCGCCTTTCTCGCCTTGTCAATGGCGTGGCAATGTCCCAGATAGTTGTTTCTCGATTGCAACGATTTTGCACAAGGCAGGTATTTTTTATTATGATTCCGTGTCTGCCAACTAGTATCACTGCCCATTCCTAGGCTTAGCGGAGATGAAATGGCGAGGAGGAGCCTGAATAAACCTCGTCACTCGGGCAGGAATTATGGAGTTTTAGCAACCCATTGGTGTTGGAGCTGTGGATCGTACCGCTATGATATCTCGCCGCATTTGATAACACAGATAAAACGCAGCATACAACGTTCACACTCGTTAAGCCCGATACATNGAAGAAAAATCCGAAGCTGCGGACACAAGCTATACCGTCCGGAGTCAGACGATAGATAACTAACCGTGGATCATAGGAAGATGGTTCACAGTTCACACACAAAAAAATATAGGCCTACTCACATCGCGGTAGGGAGATCAAGTCGATCCTAATCGTTGATGCAGCATATAGCTATCGTACACAAATACGGGGNTTTCAAGATGGTGGGCTGTAAGCCCCTATTGATATTTTCCCCAGGCCTGTTACTGTATTCTTATTGAACCAATCGTGTTCTGATACGGACATTGACATTTGTCTCAAAGATCTCTGATATCAATTTACTTGTCCTCCTAAGACAACCGATTAGATGAAAAACAATTCAGCTCACCCCGTTAGAGTTGGCAGCATGATTTTCGTTGAATGGAAGAGATGACTTCATCCATCCCCAACACTGGGCGTCAAAGTCATGCTTCAATTGATCAGTGCGAGAAATTCTTATAGAAAGTGTCCCGTTGGGCCGCACCGTAGCAGATTTTACTCAATTTTACATTATATGAATAATGAATATCTTCAGAAATTTTACCGCTGTACAATTTGAATGTAAATAGTGTCATCATTGTATTTGACTAATGAAATTATGCGTGCTGATTCAGGCAGTATTTCCTGGTAGAGCACGGTCCTCGCAACGTCAATCATTTGCGTTGGGTGCATTTATTCGGTTGTCAATTTCGACTATATCTATGTTCTTTCCCACTGAAAAAATAGGTACAAACTGAAGGAAGTTTTACTTGCTGCGTAACCGTAATGAAGTAAGCGTACTAAATTTTTAAATCTAAGCATAGTTTTCGAGTTAAGATAAAACCTCGCTGATTAAATATGTGACATTTCCAGGCTATTGCATTGCTTTACAAGCCGAAGAATTCTGATAACATTGCCGCAGGTATAAGCACCTGGTTGCTTCGGAGTAGCCTATCAGTTTTCATCAGATCAGAAAACCAAGATATCGCGATACAATGGAATATATACAGGAAGATGTCGAAACGACTTAGAGTATAGTCTTTGAAATCAGACACTCCCTGGGTAAATAATGTAAAGAAGAGTCTTGCACAATGCACACCGAATGAAGAAGAAATCATAAAAAGGACAAGCAATAAACGTGAGGTGGCGAGGTCGATACCAGATTATGGTCCAGTACAGTGGCGGCTCGTGACAGTATCGGGTGGTGGGGCAAGGGCTGCAAGCGACTTTTTACCAACATAACGTCACAATGGCGTTTCCAACGGAAACAAGTAACTTAATGATGGTACTGTAGAGATTGTACATTGTACAATCTCTATAATGGTACGGTAACATGAATTTCCCGGCAACAGTGATTTTAACGTATGTGTCACGAGAGGTCCGCCGGTGAGTTGTGACTTGAAGTGTGGTAACTGCGTAAACGGCGTACGGAACAAAGATTCAACACGGTTCGTATTCGAACTAGACCTGACTAATTATCTGCAGAAATGGAAATTACTATAACTCGAGAATTGGAAAGGTCAACGAGTTCGGACAGATACGCAATTGTTATCTCATAGATTGGGCCTGTCATATTGAATCCAAAATATCATTCTGAAGAACTAAGAATAGTAGCCTCGGAAATTCGGTCTCGGTACAGCATAGGAGATTTTGGCCTTGAAACTGGACGCTGTAACACGACACATACGACTTTATTACTGTCTATAGGTCTGCGGCGAAATCGCCTTTGGAAAATATATTACCGAATAAATACGTGGATGAAAGCATTAAACTGTACACTGTGACATGACATCATCGAGAAGTGGCCTCATGGCCCTTTTCGGTATGGTACACTGTCAAAATTAATGCGAACAGACCAACACCGAATTTTGAATAAAATTTACTGC
>ATSW01010226.1:0-23624 GCA_000444245.1 Botryllus schlosseri
TTATGACATCACAATCAAGCGGTGTACAGTATTACACTTGAGATAACATCGTACCCCGCATATTGCTCATAACCTGTGCGTCACCCTGCACTGTGCAGCCAAATCAGAATCACCCTGGTATTTTCAAAACTGTTCCTGGACTTCAGTTTGTGACGTACTGGAGCTGGGCCGGAGCAGGAACCGGGATATTAATGACCACCAGAGCATGCGCCATTTTATGATAATAGACAGCTCCCGAGCTCGAGCAATTTAACACTTAAGCCTCCTCCAAAGCCCGTGCCGTGACCGATTGTCTCTGTGCAACTGCCTAATTCATTTACCGACGCCCCTTTCGAGGCGATATGAAGCCTGTCTATGGGATGAACATTGCCTAATTGTCGTAATTCAAACAACTATATTTCAAAATGGACCAAAGTGTACTCTTCGTAGTATTATACAGCAGTCACATGATATCATTGAAGACTCGATTGGAAGTCAATGCGCAAGTGATGAAGTAAGCAAGTAAAGGCACGCGGGATAATAGTTATGACCTATTTGTTATTATATTTATAATTCATTAGAAGAGCTTCTTCATTAGCCTCAACATAATCATTATTCTTATTCCTATATCATCATTTTTATCAATCCATGATGTATATAGTCCTACTACAAGAATTGCCTACAGTGTATATAAAGAAAAAAAGTCGACTCGACTTGGTGAACACAGTCAATCAAGCTCGATCACAAATATCCGTTACAATTTGTTATTTGGTGATTCGTTAGTTCGTTATATGGTGGTGATCAAGACAAGACCAGAATAAGGCTCAAATTATATACTTAATTCCAAATCGAGAACAAATAATAATGACTATATATTGCTGACACCTATGATACAGATGATACGCATTACGCAATTATAACTTCCTAGAAGCAGAGTTAGAGTAATTGTGATTGTTAGTTATATTTTTAGCTGTCTGAGTTGTAATTATAAATGCAATTGGGAAAATTAAATTAAAGCTGTGTTAGTATAAGTGATGCTGCTAGACCCTAATAGGCTATAGAGAATATATGCTTTGTCAACTAATATCTCGACGTATATTGGTCAACAATAATAATTAACTTTGTTGACGATAATAAACATTTGAAGAGCCCCAATTTCCAATACGGCCACAATGATCATCGACGATTGCATAACTGTGTTTCAAGAGTACAGGGTATATCCAACAACAATCACCGGAAACTTTGGTGAGTGGCAAATGAGGCACTCGCTCCGAGAGAATTCCCCCTCAACAGCGGCTGATGTCAGTGTTGGTATTTGCACATATGTTTTCAATGTTGACAATAAATGTCACAGGACGCGTTGGAATGAATATAGCAGCCTAATTTCTCTAAATTATGAAATTTTAGAATATTAATCGTTATGGCACTGTGAGAAATTGGCTGAAAGTGAATAAAACAACCGTATGAATCAATGAAGTTGTTTGTGCAGGTGCTCTTCAAAGCCATTTGAACATTCGGATAGGTCCGAAATACATCATTTATTGAAATAGTAGGCCTACATGATACTTGATAATAGTCTATGATACTTCATCAACTTCAATTTTCACGATACATTTTCAATAAGTGAAATGCTTTTCCGTCAAAAAGCAAATAATGAATGACTATTATCATCTCAAGCTCATCAATGTTTTTCTATGAGCGACTCGCCCTTTACCACACCATAAAGGGTCCTCCAACAATTGCAATTAAGCGTAGAGACTTATTATACACGTATTGAACACGCACGACAACACGAATGTATTTCTATTCTCAAAGATCAACGGCCCATATTCCAATAGTAGCCTACTAGGCAAAACAACGAGATGCTGTTGGTCCTATTCATAAATTTTAATTATATTACTTAACATTCCAACTATTTCGCCACACATGCAACTCCCGACATATTCTGCCTTCATCGACCTTTGACTCGGTATCATCCTAATTACAACGCTGTTGAAAATAAAAATTCGAATAGTCTTTTCATGAAAATCAGTTTTGTGTCATCCAATATAATTCAATTTCTTTCCTAAAATCTAGTGAATTTCCATCAATATGAAATCGTTCATGTTTTGTATGCAGGGCGAGCTCGAAGGGTACCCAAAATTATTTCACAAATACGCATCATTTTTATAGGCACTGCAGCGCCGGTCATTACCGCTCCACGATACACCAAGATTTCTGAAGTTTCGCCCAATATGTGACTTCGCGAATTGTGTTACCTACTAAAACTTAGGCCGAAAATGGCTACCGCATGTTGGCTGAAACCATCAATATAAATATTGCCAAATGTCCACGTCCATAGGCGCGGGATAGTATATTACAGTATACTGTGCTTGCTTTCTGAAGTCACCACCTCCCTCCATCAGCTCTACCAACAAATCTGATCACATGGACTGAGAGAATATGAAGTATTAATAGCTATATATGCAATTAACAATATTATAGACAAAATTAAATCCCTAATTTGATTTTTTTTCGCGCTTCGCGCGACTACGGTTACATATACTGATACACAGGACCCNTANAACAGCAAAACATGCTGTATCCGNTGGCGNTAAAAAGGCCCNTCGTGAAGGGGTGTGTGGANGCGGAGTCCCAGAATTCTGGTTTATTACCCTATGGGAGTCCCAAGGTCAACGTTTAGGGAGGCTGACGAAGTACTGTTTCGACCCTGGCTGTATGTTTAAGTTTTTATCTCATGAAGACATAATGATATGATGTGATGTCAGCAAAGAAAGAAACTTTGAAATATTACAAAATAAAACACCTTACTATTAATTTAATTAGCGTTGTCTCGAGCATTGCGGACTCGTCGATATATACTTGTGGATCGTAAAATTGCCACCCAGGAACTGACAAGAGCGAAATTAATAATAATCCACTAATCTGCTGGAGTCCAGTCGCGAGCGTTTGGCGGGTCGCTACTTTGGCACAATGCGATTACGCAAATCTGACCGACACAACAAAGCGCGCTTCGACTATTGACAGCAAGTGTCCGAATACATCTCTTTGTGTAAATAGTTAAGATAATTTACTCTTCCCCTTCATCCGATTATGGACGATTATCGTGTAATCCGTTCCTTTCAACTTGCGGATCGGATTGTAACTCGCCAAATCAACTTTCACAGTTGATATACGTTACGCGTTGTTGCGCACCCTTAAAACTTCATTTCCTGTTGATTGCTTTTGTTATTGCAGAATACAGAATAATTTCGTCATGGAATAGGCTACTCATTTCATAGTTTACAATGGTTAAACGGGATTTAGGAGACAGCTGTTGCAGCGCGGTGAACAAGATTTGGAGTTATTTAAATATGATTTCATGAAATACTCCACATCTTATTAGAGTTCACTGAGCCAGAATCACCGAAATCGAAAATTCATTCGCAAAATATATCCTCTGGGAATTTCAGATGCGCAGTGGTCGCTATGAATTAAAAAATAATATACATTCCACCGATTCCGGTTTCGGTCAGCGTTCATGCTCTCAATGCTCTCACTATGCGGATGCGTTTGTATTATCTTCGTCCTGCATTTTACGAGTTCCACGAATAGATTTTTCAATACGTCATCATTCCTCAAATCACGCGTAAAACAAATAATACATATTTTCATATACGATTATGAACAAAATCATTATTTTTTTCTGATTATGGGCTAGAGCTGGCCCCAATGAGTCGAGTCGAGTCATGAGAGTATGATTTTTTCAAGTACTGAAATTACGCTCTTTTACCGCTAAGAAAAAATTTATGAACGAAAATTATAGCTTCGATACTATTTTGTACTGTGGATGCCTTGAAACCCCCATGGTTCGCATCATAACTTACGAAACATGTAGCACAACTCCGTCAGTGAAAATGACATAACTGCGAAGTCGCGACCAACCCACAGCATTATCACAAAGTGCAATGATATACGTATAGCCGGGAAAATACCAAATTATCTTTCATGTGACGTAGGACTGGCATTATTTTATTCGTGGTCGCATAAAAGGTACATATATCGGAGCTTTCCACGCCATCCATATTGTTATATGACGCAACAATGAGTGGTAGGCTACTCGGATACACGACTCAACTCGAATACTAACTCGATGCAGAATAGAATCTCGCTCAGGCACTCGATTTGCTCAGCCCTATAGTTGCAACAGGGTTCTATTTAAAACAAATGTTTGTAGAAAACACTTTGTTTAAAACATGATTTAAACAGTGTCTTAAACAAAGGCCTTTAAAAAATGTGTTTTTCAAGTTGTATAATCCATCCATCAATCAATCAATCAATCAGGTTTATTAATATTTTCATCGTTTCAAAACATCACAAGACTGCGATACAATGAAAAGATAGGAAGGTGTCGAAACAACTTGGAGTAGCCTTTAGAATCAGACACCCACCTTATAGCCTAGGCGAAGTAAATAAGAGGCATGCACACTGAATGAAAAGTAATGCAGAGAATATACGACGCCAACGACAAAATGAGGTGTCATGTGGCGGAGGGCGAGGTCGATGTTAGGTCGTGGTCCGGTAATCCTGAAGACTGGCTAGTATTCATTTAGAACAAATTGCTTGCATTTCGACTTGAATGCGGACATGCTCGACGACTGTCGGATAGCCGGCGAGATGCTGTTCCACAATTGGGGTCCGGCACACTTGATAGAGCAATGCGTTTTCTTGTATTCAGTCCTGATCATATGGTATAGTTGTTCTTCGTTGACGCGCGTTGTGCGCTTTTGTCTCCGAGGTGAAGTAGTATGCCATAACTGTGTAAAAACTTTCAAAAAACATGTTGTGTGAGCCTACGGACGACGATTACCACCCATGGGATGGTTGGAACCCTCGAAATAGTCGGTTCAACATCCAAAGTACGTAGATATAAATCATCGCTACGGAATGAATGTTCTGATGATGATGACCGTAAAAATACCGCAAGACGATGTAGTTCTCGTTAAAGATATTTTTGGTCCGTATATGACAAGGGTTGGAAGCCTATTTCGTCAAAAAAGCTATATTTACCCTACATTTTCAATTGTGAATATCAATCAACTATGACGTCACAATTTAATATGCGTGGCGTGATGGCTTGGAAAAAAATAACAATATAAAAACATGTTTTAAACAAGGGCTTTGTATTGAACTTGTTTGTTTCAAATTATTTTTGTTTTAAACACAACCCTAATTACAACGCTATAGGCTACCCGCCGCCGGCAATGTCCCATCTCCCAGTTTCGAAATCCCTGATCCTATATGTATAGTAGGGGTCTTCAAAAATGACATATTTTTCTAAAATCGTACTGGCTACTTGATAAAATTGTTTGGTTACCTAATTTAAGCCTACACACCAAATTTGGTTCAATTCCAACCGGTAGCCGCATTGCTACAGGAGAAGAAAGTTTCTATTTATTATATAAAAATAAATAACAAAAAATTTGAAAACTTTCTGCTCACCCCATGAAAGTGTTAGGTTGTCTATACAAACGATGTTCACCAAATTTGGTTCAATTCCAACTAGTGGAAGCGGAGATATTGCAGTCGAAAAATTTGGATTAGAATAAAATAGTATTTACGGTGGACACCACTATAATAAATAATAATTGAATAATTGGTCACCGTAAATACTATTTTATTCATAATCCAAATTTTACGATGGCAATAACTCCGCTTCCACTGGTTGGAATTGAACCAAATTTGGTGTGTAGACTTAAATTAGGTAACCTAACTATTTTAGCAAGTAGCCAGTACGATTTGAGAAAAAAATTCATTTTTGAAGACCCCTAATGTATAGGCTTGTAGGCAGGACGAGGCCTACACATACGCAGCACATTTCAAGGTAAGGAAGTGAGCTAAATTTGCCTGACCAGATGACAATATATCGATTGTAAGAGATTAATTGTCAGACTAGAAAAACGACGCAGTCACAACATCAATGGGAGCTGGTTCGAGCCTCGGATCTGCGACCGTCTCGGGGTTTATCTGTGGTTCTCGTTGCCGATTCCGATTTTCACATGCAGCGTCTTGAAAAGTGCTGAGGCGGAGTGAGCTGAACTCAAACAATGGCGGTGTAGCTGCGATCAAAATGCGGACGGGCTAAAAAAAGAGTGAATGAAGAGTGGAAGAGCGCAAGAAAGAGAAACAATCCACGAACCTTAAAACAGCAAAGAACTAAACGCTGGTTAGTAATTTATCGTTCAACATGATCACTTCCATTAATTCGTTATTTATGACGTAACACCGTTCACTTTCCAATTTACAGTTTGTCTCGTTGACATGCATGCACGTAAAGCAGTAGCACCTAAATTACCAGTTACTAGATGGAATCTTCAGAACATTAACTAGTTACATGACCGCGCCAGAGCATGTTGATCCCTGAAAATGATTTTAGAAAATCAAATCAACGCTGCTCAAATCTGCATATAATATGGTAGGAAAATCAGCGGCTGGAGCAGTCTCATAGGAATATGAGATGTACAGATCCCATAACACGGTTCCATCGTAACAACTAATACAAAATATTTATCACGGTTGATTGGGTGCCAATCGAATTGAGCAGATTGACTGGAATGCAATTTCCCGCTACAGCAAATTTCGTCATCCAATATGCTGACTGGGTAATTTCAGTCGTGAAGGCCAGCGACACTATTACACATCAATAATTAATAGTTTTTATTATATCCACGCTTGTTATAAATTCATATTTGCAATGAAGGCAATGTCATTGTGAATACGTGCGTTTGTTTGTTCCAAATTCCCAGTACAATATTATATCTTATTCCATAATTTCATGATCTCCGTTATGAATGCGCGACAATATATTACAGTGAATTTCGTCACGGATTTTCTGGATTTTCGCCTTTTCTATCCGGTCAGGTAAATAAACGTGCGCAAGCATTCTCCATCATTGCAGACGCAATAATGCTTCTTATGTGGGTTCTTTGTCGTTCTGACGCGCTAAATTTAAGTTGGTTTTGGGACCCTGATCCTTTTTAGACTTTATCATAATTTCAATTCGTGCAATATTCTGAACTACTATAGATATGAACGATGATCATTAATGCTCTTGGCTTTCTTGCCAGAATATCGACACAGGAATGCATATTTCAACTTGCTATTTCAGAAACGTATCTTAGGCCTAACCAACCCAAGAATTGTATTGTTGGCATACCCGACATAATGTTCAAGGTTCGATTATATGTTTAATTTATGTAATAGTTTATGCAGGCTATTTTTTCTTAAAGCTTATCAACTAGACTTCATTGGTACGATCATCCAATACCAATTTTCATGTATGAAAAAGTATTTTGTATAGAGTCGTGATGAAATTCCGCTGGGTCTATAAACGAGAACACGCTCTCGTGATATGACTTGGGTACTCGATGGGGATTAGAGAGAATTCATTCAAAATTCAGCCGAGCTTGCTTTGCGAAGCCATTTTTGAGTCATCCGCATCCAGTGTGGCCCGAGAAGGAAGCTTACAAAGTAAAGATTATAGCCTTACAATTGAAAACTATACATTTACTGAAAGAATATCAGTCAGGTAGGATAATTCACTCGCAGGAGAGCGTGTTGTTTACCGATCGCGTGTTACAGATTAGCTCGATACATATATCGTATTCAAATGTTTCCATGTTCCATTCAGATAAGAATAATGGCTAATATTTCAACTACCGTACATTCCATAGATCATCTGCTAAATGCCACTTCAAAGCCGTACGAAGTCGAAGATTCAAAGACCCTCACGAAAAATGAAGATAATACTTCATTGTTTATTTGCAACTCTCAAGGTATATTGTAGCACTCGAAACTGGTTGAATAAGGTTATAGGAATTGTGTTTTGAACAAATAGACGGAGAAAACTAATTTTTTATCCAGTTTTGTACTATAATATGATATGGGTTTGTTAGGAATTATAGTATGCTTCTGCCTATACTTTGTTTTAAATCTGGAAATTCATTTTTCGGAGAGTATATTGTAATTTGATTGTCTGTCTATAATCATCCCCTCAGAAATTTTAATTTGTACAGTGTATGTTTTTAAAGTTCACCGTATATACGCAAGCGCCATCTTCATACTGGAAAATGTACCGCCTACACTTTTAAGCATGGATGTCTAGTTAGAAGAGATAGTTTCTTCAAGAGCCACTTAAATTAAATATCACTGCAAGGAATACATTCATACCGCCAAATTGATACCATCCAAGATTTCCCACTGACTCCCATCAGAAACGGTCGTCAGTAAATGTAGTTAATCAAATTCGAAATATAGACATCATTATACGTCGGATTTGGTGTGATATAAATTCAACGCGTAGCGAATGGTGTATAACCATGTGCCATTTATCCCTTTGTGACGTCATGTTGTCTTTATAGGTCACAGTGTTCATTTGATCTCCCGTAATTCGGCCGACTCATGTACAGTTTCAGACACGCCGACCTGTGATACACCATTCACAAGGGCGGGTGATTGGAGCATTCGAATGAAAGGGGAAACGCGGCTCGACGTAACCTCGAAACAAAATGGCGGTGTCACGAATTCGGAAGAAGTTCAAAAGAAGTTCACTGAAGAGGCGGTGTTACCCGACGTGAAAACAACGGATTGCAACAAAACCGCTCATTCCGTCGCACGGAACGGTGGCAAAGTTTTCGACCATTCTGGAAGGCTAGCAAGCATGAAAAGAGCACCCAAAGATAACGAGAGGTCGCCTTCTGACAACAGAGACACGCAGCAAGATTTAAAACTGGGTGAAGAGTCAATAATCGAAATAAATGCACGTGAAATTGATGAAGAACACGAGCTAGACAGTGTGGAAATTGGAGACGATTACCCCAGGGCCGAATATCAATACAATAGCCGTCGTCCGAGTGAGAGCTGCTCAGCTGCGTCTAGCGATGCAGTCACGAAATCGCCAGAAAAGCGCAAACAGAGAAGATATCGAACAACGTTTTCAGCGTATCAATTGGAAGAACTCGAGCGTGCGTTTCAAAAGACCCATTATCCGGATGTATTTATAAGGTACGAGAATGGCATAGGTGTGATTACGGGTTTTTATTGGGAAAACGACATAGCTGGTGCTGAGCTTTTGGTGCAGCACGCGCCAGATATCGAGCGATTATTGCTTCAATATAAACGATTGCGATTACGATAACTTCTGAAAAGCGTGGCATTACTTTTATGATTAGGATTACAGCAAATTGTCGCATTGCCGCATAACCATGCCTGTCTATAGCCAAACATCAATTTCGCTATTCACAGTGTGACAATGTCGACGCAACATGTATAATTCTATAAAGCTTTGAATCCAAGCATTGTCATTCTCCTTCCACGAGCTCGGGGTACTTTCAATATACGGCACACCGGTGGTTCCCTCCACCATGCTAGCACATCGAATACATACGAATGGCCAGTTCGCCACTGACTACGCGCGGACAAATTCGTTACGACGCCATTGTGTGATGCAATAATTGCAAGTGAGGTTCACAAATCCGACATCCTATTGTCAGTATAACAACATGATACATATCGCACTATTGTTTGCACACGTCATAGTCACCGTAAAACTATAAATTGAGCAATTCATACCTTTACAATGCAATCGATTCTTTATGCAAAATATTCTATTACGATTGCTCTGAAATTGTTTCCAATGTAATCGATTACGAATAGTCGAAATGCTCTGATCATCGTCATCATAATCACAATCGACTGAGCACTTTCACAAATGCCGATTACACCACGTCTGCCATGCACTTTGGATATTAGGAAAAACTTTGCATGGAATTACGAAATCAACAACAGGCGAATAAAAAATGGTAAATTAAGTGCTGTTACCTCATGGCAGCACGCATAAGGCAACACTCTGGAAGGAACTCTCGATAAAAATCATACTTTAAACATCATTTAATATGCTCAGATATCTTGCTAGTTTGTTGCATGATTAAATGTATTCGCTGGAATTGACTCTTTATAAACGTTATTAACTCTTTTTGTGTACATCTTTACAGGGAAGAACTTGCAATGAGGATTGATCTTACGGAGGCAAGAGTACAGGTAGGCTGTCAAAATTCATGCTAAGTACTTAAGCTACAAGTTGTAGCCTGTACCCCTGTACGCAGTTTCCGTGCATCCGTGGCCGTAGTTAAATTAAACATTTCGGAAGGGCGAAATTTTTCAACAATGATGTGACGTCAATTAATGCATAGAAACATATTGAATACACACAACGACGCAATGTTCCGGAAGGCGGAGATGGCGTATTTTGCATGCAGGCTATACGGAGCAAAATCTTTTTCCAACTCATCAGTGTCCTGAACTCGCTTATTTGTTTCGCACTGACCCATGCATGATCCATACCGCAGTCAATTCGCATCCATCTTGGCTTGTCACAAACACGCCGCGTACATCTTTTCATTACATATATCGCCATGCGCCAGTAGCGTTATACAAAGAAATACATATTTTAATACGTGACTTCTTCATTTGCAACTGTTTCCGTGACAGGTTTGGTTCCAGAATAGAAGAGCCAAATGGCGAAAAAGAGAAAAACAAGGGGCGTTCGGAGCCGGATATATCGATCCGGACGTCCTCAGTCCCTACGAGCGTCTAATGGGCTTGTATCCCGCTGTGTCCTCCCTATGGAATCCGACAACTGTCGCCCACCGTGACCGTATCTTGAAACAAACAGAAAGAAATCCGATTCAACCAAGAACAGAAAAATACTCGACGCAACAACCTTTTGCAAGCCCACACGCATCCCATTTCCCGTTTAGACTATGTTGGAACCCGCTTGCTCTCGCGGCAGCATCGCTAGCGTGGCAGAGATCGAGGGATCTAAATGAACGTGGATTGAATTACGCACCCAGGTCGCGGCCGGTGCTTCCGTCGATATTTCCATTGCACCCCCAAAACCTATCAAGATCTCCAAGCTCGTCGCCGACCCTTGTTAACCATAAAACGCATTTCAATCCGGTTTGTCACCCTAGTTTGTTAAGTTTTCTTCCGTCGAGCATTGAAAAAAGAGAGATGTCCCATGTTGCGATCGACGCCAGAACAGAAAGCGAATTCAAAACATTAGGATGAGAATGATGATATTTTGAGCTACCGCATGCGGATAGTTTGACCCGTGTCGACTATGAGACTTATAGAGGCCGAATTCATCCATCACGTTTTTTGTCTGCTTTGTTTGATGAATCTTGGTAGAAAAGATAGATGGTATTGGAATATGTCAATCATATAAGAAACTGCCGATATCATTTACTTCGTTGAAATACAACCAAATATATAGGAAATCTGTTCCTCGCATTAGTTTGCGCACCTGTGTCGAATGTCGAATAAAATTACATATAGCAGAATATGTCCTTAGTATATTTTTTGCCCTTTTCTTGTGTCTAATATCCGAATAAGGAGATTATACCCGAATATCTTGATCCGTGGTGATTTCCGGGTTATTTCACGATCGGATTTTTTAATGTAGCACCGCGTCTGAGAGGGTTCAGTTCATAAATCTAGAACGACAGTATGTAAACGGACAAGCAATGAAAAATGAGGCAATATGTTGTTTGCGACCAGTTATAGGCCGGTACATGAAAAACGTAGTCCGATGTTCTTTAACGTAAGCTATAGTATCGAGATCGCGTATATTGAAACTGATTGCGTTTGTATTGATAGTGGACCGCAAGTAGTAATGCCGTTTTGACCATGTAGATCAGGGGTGGCCAACCTTTTTGGCCAACGGGATACTCTCGATTTTGCAAACCACTGTCTGGGCCACGGATGACCTTTTGTTTAGCGAGAGAGAGATTAGGGAAGGTAAGGCTTATCTTACTATGTACCAAAATCGCTGATAATGTTCTGAAGAATCAGTGTGCGTATTTCAAAGTTTACGAATGAATTCGGTCAATAATATCGGTACTTGCATCAGGGCTTTGGAGCCGGAGCCGTGCATTTTCAGCGGATCAGGAGCTGGAACCGGAGCTCTACATAAAATTCAAGAGCAGCCGGAGTCGGAGCCTGATCTGAAGTCGGTTCTATACAGGGCTTTGGAGCAGTCGTAAATATTAAAGTGCTCCAGCTCCGGCTCCGGAGCACTCTTCTATGATGAACTAGCTCTGGCTCCAAGCTCCGGAACTCATTGATACCACTGCTCCGGCTCCAAGTCCGGCTCCGCCACCTACGGTTCGGTTGTGGCCATTGCAAGGAACCATCATTTTATGGGGGTATGCAAAGTCCTGTGACGTAATAATTACTTCATGTCGTCTGTCGATGACGTCATATACGCACGATAGCGCAATTTACTCCATGCCATTGCATGTACATTGTACAAATGATACAGCATTAGAACAGTAAGGTGATGTTTTAATACCAGTACAGCGCTCCTTAATACCAAGCCATCCAGTCCACTTTAATCTTGAAATGGTGCGATTTGTTCAGATGTTCAGAAATGAGCGCATGTCGCGACTTTATCACCAGAAATCCACTTTTGACCAAATATACCCAATGACTTCAAATTCGATATTGGTGCGCTCGTTACCAGTCTGTCCGTCGTCGATCAAGTTTAGTGGAGTATAGAAGGTTCCCCTTCAAACGAATCAAATAAACTCGAAATTAGTGTCACTGACAATCTGGTGGCGCATCAATGTTTTAGAACGTAATTCAATATCTTGCACTCACTGCACTGTACGAGTCAGTCAGTAACCACCTATACAGGAAGCTCGCAAGTGACATTGCGCGACAATTCAAGAAAACGAGTGTATCAAGCAGACAAGAATGCATACACAAAATTGATGATTAGGAATTGGAAAGCACGCATCCAATCACTAATTGCCCTTTTATATTCAACACCATAGCAAGGTTGGGACATCATCATCATCATTGGTTTATTAGCAATTTTATCAGTTCCATACACCACAAAAATGCGATACAATGAAAAGACAGGAAGATGTCGAAGCGACAAGGAGTAGTCTAAATGACACCGCATTGACTCGCTCGCATCGCGGCAATTGTAGGCTGTGCGGACTATAATAGAGATCTGGGCTGCAATGTCATGGTTATTATCCTATGGCGTCGCTTGTACATTCGTCTCATTACTTATTAGGTATATTGCTTATCTCACATAAGCATCAATCCCGTTTTGTGACATGCATGGTTTCCATTACTTTTGAACCAGACAATTGGCCATCGGTGTTGTGCTGATTACGAATTTGCGGGTATACCTATAATACAGTAATTACAGAGTAAGCGCGACAAATCCAGCCTACCCAGGTTTGGAACCTATGTGTGAACATGAACATGGTTACTGGCTAGTTAGAAAATGTGGTGTCAACGAGGCAATAATTCTTAATCTTTCGGACGAATGTCGTAAAATTATGTGAATTCGGTGGCCAATTGTGTGGTTCGAAAAATAATGAAAACCATGCATGTCACAAAACGGGATTGATGCTTATGTGAGATGAGCAATATACCTAATTAGTAATGAGACGAATATATAAGCGACTCCGTAGGATGTAAGTCCAAAGGTGGTCAGTAACGAAGTACTTCTACTTGTTCGAAGTACTAAAGTAGCGTTCCTCTACTTCTGGTACTTACTCAAGTAGATATTTTTTTCGTTACTTCTGTTTTTACTTCGTAATAGTTTGTGAAATACTTACTTACTTTTCGCGATTTTCAGTTTGTCAAGTAGAAGCAGTCAAACTAAGGAATTTCGGGGCTGTTTTCACGTATAGTACCAACATTTAATTTTCATAAAAGTCATGTATTACCCAGAATTTTCGTTTCGCTTCGCGCACAGTAGGTATGGAGTGACAAATTTGTTTTAACGAAAGTATCGCTGAATACAATTTAGATGACGGGTTTCGTGGTTCCCTTCACACCGCATTGTCGCCTATATCAAATATTTCATCACAGTAAGTATGGCCCCCATAACGTTTGAAACTACCGTTTCGCAATCTAGCAAATACCTAATAAACTTATAGCAGCCCGTGACGTATCCTAACATGGAAAAGTGGAATTTGACATTTTAAAACGTTAGACCTGTTTTAGCAGACCACCGTTGAAACTTTCTGGGCAAAAGACATGAAATATATTTTCCGCTTTTTAGAAGTAGTACTTGTATTTTTCTTTCAATTACGAGTTTTAAACGTTGAGTTCTAATTATAGTTTTGATTCTTTTGTCTGGAGAACATACATGTTGAAGTATACAAGCAAGTGCAGCAATGCCTTATATTTTCCGAAAAACAGCTGTACACTATATGGCATTCTTACGATCTGCCATATTTTTAATTAACGTATGCCAATCGCGCAAAGCCGTACCCGACACAACTTCTTCGTATTGCCCTTCGACTGAACTAGCGGCCTTATAATACGGGGGAGGGGCGCCATGGCATGATATTCTCTAAAACGTGGTGTTCGAGTAAACAAAGGGTAGTAGTATTTCCATATCAATACTATCATTTACATCCCATGATGTGGACGACTGCTTATTCCGCCAAAATATGACACCTCCTGGGATGCATCAATTGGAATCAAGCTCTCTACATCTTCCGCATAGCTTCATTTGCAGCTTTTGACAGTTCATGCGAACGAATTACGATCGTTTTCACAACTACTTACTTACTTGAGTAGATTTAAAGTCAATCAATTCTACTTCTACTCAACGTAGTTTTAGGTTGCTTATGTAGGAAGTACTTCTAATCGTACATGAGTAGATTTATTCGTAGCTACTTCTGCTGCTACTGGAGTAGCTTTCTTGGCTACTTTGACCACCTCTGGATATGAACACGACCTTGCGGCACATGTTGATTTAGAGGCGCGCATGTCACACGCCGAGAAACATTGTCTCCTTTCTGACTTGGACGAGCAAATTCTTCGTTGATAGTTTTTAATTGTAGCGCCAAATTGGATAGTGTGTCATCGTTTTTACCTATGAATTGAAATTCATTCAAGCGCACGATCGTTTACTCCAGTAACGATTTGCGAATTCATCCTCATCGGTGTTGAATATAAGACGGCAATTAGTGATCGGATGCGCGCTTTCCAATTTTGTGTATTCATGCTTGTCTGCTTGTCGTATTCTTGAATAGTCTCGCAATGTCACTGGCGAGCTTGCATTATAATTAGTTACTGACTTGTACAGTGCATGACGTTGAATTAAGTTCTCAAATGTTGATGCACCACCAGATTGCCAGTGACACTAATCTTGAGTTTATTCGATTCGTTTGAAGGGGAACCTTCTACACTCCACTGAACTTGATCAACGACGGACGGACTGGTAACGAGCGCACCAATATAGAATTTGAAGCCATTGGGTATATTCGGTAAATAGTGGATTTCTGCTGATAAGGTCGCGACATGCGCTCATTTCTGCAGTTATATCTGAACAAATCGCACCTTTTCAAGATTAAATTAGATTTTATGGCTTGATATTAACGAGCGCAGTGCTGGTATTGAAGCAACACGACACTGTTATAATGCTGCATCATGTGTAAAATGTACATGCAATGGCATGGAGTAAATTGCGTTCTCGTACGGATATGACCACATCGATAGACGACACGAAGTAATTATCACGTCACAGGACTTTGTACGCCCCCACAAATTGATGGTTCATTGCGACGGCTACAACCGAACCATAGTTGCCGGATCGGAGTAGTGGTATCAATGAGCTCAGGAGCTTTAAGCTGGAGCTAATTCATCATAGAAGAGAGCTCTGGAGCTGGAGCTGGAGCAGTTTAAAATTTACGGCTGCTCCAAATTCCTGACTTACATATACTGCATGTATTGCGGGTCACATTTGTATCGCGGGGCTCAAATTGCAATGACAAGAGTATTTGACCGCGGGTTGCACACCAATAGACGGAAGTCTCCCAAAGGCCTCTCAAGTGATCCAAGGGATATTTCGTTCTCTAATAATTACAAATACAGTCAGACTCGTGTATGTTAGAGTTAGGCGTATCTTTAAATTTTTCGGGAGGGTTGCGAAAATGAAGAAATCCAGAGGGACATATTCGCTCGAAGCGCGAAAAACAATAAAGTGGAATCAATCGGCTGCAAAATACTCTACTTCATTCATGTTAATTTACAAAGATTTGCGAAAATGTAGGGCATGACCCCTTTCGCTAACCCTACGCCAATGCGTCGAAATTGCATTTTAAGGCATCAACATCCCACATTTCGCGATCAGGCTGATCAAAGTTCCGGTCTACTTTGAAATTTCACAATAAATCACGTATTGGCAATTCAATTTTTGATTATGTAACTAATTTCAAAAAATTACCGTGTTGGCCCACTCAAAACCTCCCGGCCACGGGTTGTCCAACCCTTCCGAAAAATATTGGATATCATCTGCAGTAATTAAACGGGAAAGAATCCAATTGTGCCGCGTTTATGACTGATTTGGAGAAGTTTTACATATCACCATGTATAAACATTAACAAGCTAGCTATACAGTACAGGATATTCTTGCATCTGAAAAATCGCCGCGATGTCGTTTTGCGTCACAGGCACAGGTAACCTTAGCATAGCTTAATGATTTTAAAGATCCATAAAAACTACTTTAAATTGAAATAAAAAATTTAATGTAAGAAATTAATGAAGTAGATTAATATTAGATGGTAAAAATGAAGTGGTGGCGGAAAGAAGTAGCGGGTCAACTAACAGGTTATAAGTTGTGCACGAGCGATTTAGTCACTCACAATACTGTTTTACTATCTGACCATGATGCGCGCATTTACAACATGATAAAAGAAAATGGTCGACAGTGTCAGGTACAAAACAGATATTGCAGAAAGGAGAATCAATACACTCAACTTGTAATAGATGCACTTTTAGGCGGCAATGACCGGAACGAAGGCAAAACAAAATATTTTCAGGTCGGCGCAATATTTGCATTGGCGATATTTGATCGAATACGGTTGTTTGGAAATTTCGACTTCCTTTCGCATTGTTTCTATATTCTGTGAAGCATCGGGAATGGATGATCTTTCGAATCTCGCTCTTCGCTTCCGAGAACTGGGCGACCAAAGAGGTGGTGTTTCAGAACCAGAGGTGGTCAAAGTAGTCACCGTCGCTACTCAAGTAGAAGTAGAAGTAACGCCTGAATTTCTACTCAAGTAGAAGTAGATGTGTTGGATCACAAGTAAGTAAGTAAGTAGGTATTCTACGCTTATTTTTGCCTACAAAACTGAAAACTGTCAAGTAGAAGTAGAAGTAGTCTAAAATCATAACTACTTAAAAAGTAGTGTGAGTCGGAAAAATCTACTTTAAGTACTTCAAAAAGTAGAAGTACTTCGTTACTGACCACCTCTGTTCAGAACAATATTAATTATAGTAGGCCTACAGACTGAATATAGAAAAATACAATTACCATTCATTAGACGGCTTATATGCGATTTTGAATAAATTATTCTTATCACATAGTTCAGTGCTTTCAACCTTGTTGAGTACCATCCGCACTTTTTTGCATAAAAAATTTCATCCGCACAAACCTATACCGAAAATTGTTACACTAAAAGAAAATGAAAATATGTAACAATATTTTGTTCAGATGTGCAACAAGTAGGCTACTATACGGTTTAGGCCAGGGCTCAGAACATTTTGTACGGCCCGCGACGGCAATTTGGATTTTCAAATATTCGGCAATATATTCAACTGCCATATATCTTTTTTTAGATTTGAGAACTTGAAGTTCGCTCTAGAAGTACTCCAGAAACCTGAAATCTCATCAAATTTCACTATCACGTATTCACATCACTTTCTAAGGGCCCCATGCAGTGGAAGATCAGCTATTGTGTCAAAATACCAATTCATGGTCATAAAACATGATGACCCGTTGATGATTTATGTCTCAAAATTGTGATTTGGGCTTGTGCGCGACCCTTCGTAAAATTACTCGAATTCGGACTTCGGAATTCGGTTATTTAATAAAAGGAGTCGGGTCAAACGGTAAAATCAGAGAAGGACTTGTGACTCGGAACGCCGTGACTTGGTACGACCATTGACGTAACAAACTATCAAACTGTCATGGCGAATAGCAATACATCATAAGACCGTAGCTTGCGTTGCGTATACGTGTCTATAGAGTATATTGCCATCTAATCAGGTGAGTATGGAAACTATTGGCATTATGTGGGTGAGGTAATCTTGATCTCTTTATCCATGTTTTTATCGCTGGTGGCGGGTATAAGGTAGTGGTATACGCTCCACAGCTGTAACAACAACGGATTATTTGGAGATTGGACACTTCTATTCTAAGGGTTCTTAATCAGGCGTCCGTAGACCACTTCGGATTACGAAGCACCACATCACGGGGTACGAGATGCATTGTGGAATTAGGCCTATGCTATCTAGAGCTTGAAAATATTTTGCAAACCAGCAAAAAGTGGAATATTTTATGGGCTAATTTATTCAACTAAAAATTATTTGCGCTAAGTGGATAGGCTTTTTGATTTTGATATAGGTACCATCAGAAATTATGTTGAAAATGGACAGGGGGTATACGAAGCATCTTATTGGAGTCACAAGGGGTACGATCGCTAACAAGGTTAAGAACCACTGCTATTGCCATGACACAACCATTATATTTAAATTGGTATTGTTCAGCTCTAATTAAAGGCAAATCGCACGGCGATGTGATTAGACTTCGGTAACGACCGAGCGAGATGGTGTAATGGTGATGCGTCCGGCTTCTTGATCGGTAGGTTGTGGGTTCGATCCCCGGCCGGGTCAGACCAAAGACTCGAAAACTGGCATCCGCGGCTATCCCGCTTGGCGGTCAGCGATTACGGATAGCATTTTGAAAAAAAAACGTGGGTGCACACGAGTGCTGGGATCAAGTCACTACCTTCGAGTCACNAGTCATTTCGAGTCATTGCNCATTTTGACTCGAGTCAAGTCACAGTTCAAGTCAAGTTGCCTTATCGAAGTATNTGGGACATGATTACGTCATTGCATTATGCGACCTTTCTGAAATACACATTGATTNGTCATTGANACCGAACNGATGAACAAATAAAGAGTTAATCGTACAGTACACGCAAGAAGCNCTGTATCGTTCACATATACACACTGCTANACTACGTGAGTAATTGCATATAGCATCAGTCTATAGTTACCAGCCTAAATAGAGAATAGNAAAACGAATTGATAAGATGCAATACATTACCCATTGACAAATTGATATGANACAATTCGAGCCTGCGCTAGTGGTTGACGACTATATNAACTATANTCGGATTCAATTTCAATAAAATAAGAGGTTTGGTTGAGGTAAGANCAGAGAACAGAAATANACATTTTGNTACTAAATTACTTTACTACTAGTTTANGACAGCGTACGCTGTAAGCATCGATCACTTCGTTTCCGATCAATTATTTGTGAGAGAACANTGGAGGCTCAGTGAAATGNACGATCATTGAATAATTGGTCNCTCTCACGGNTTACACCAGNGTTTCGCGAAATATCCGAACATATGCAAGATACAGTGATTGTTTTCGACACCGATTACTTGATGACTTGAAATTGACTCGTGAATNTTGCTCNGAGTCACGAGNCAANNCACATTTCTGATACGCCGAGTCAAGTNAAGTCAAGTCATTTTAGCAAAGTGACTCGAGTCATACGAAATAGGTGAATCGAGTCTGACTCGGGTCAAGTCATAGTCATCCCAACACTGGTGCNGACTAGATGACCNTACTATAAANGCCGTATCGCATCTCCGTCGNCAAAGCATCTCTCTCTCTCTCTCTATCCCTCTCTGACGTGATCAATACCCTACTTGTCAGGANTNTACNAGAAACCCGGATTAGGCTACACTGCTCAAATGCTCTGATATCAGATTAATCTTTGGTAAATTCTAAAATATTCTACCTATAATTGTGGCACGTCACATGCTCACTAGATGCACTATTATAACGCGACAGCTTTTACGATACATTTGTCCTCCGCTTGGTGTCTACAACTCATTATTTTGACAAATTATTGGCAGCACAAAAACAATTTTATTCAACTATTTGAAAATATCCTGTGCGCGAAGAAATATTTTGCATTAAACAAATAGGCATATTGCATACATATTAAGAAATCGCTCTGGTGCCGTGGCGACTCCAAATTATTACCTTTGCGACCCTTACTTTAAGAACCCTTAAAGGGGAAAATTGGATTCGCAGTAAATTGCCAATGTGACTTTGTAATGATGGTATTTACTACTATTTTCGTGCCTCGTGCTAATCGAACCGTTTTTACGGAAATAATTATGATGATTGTTCAGAGAAAGAAAGCCGAAAGTATATTTTACGTCATTTTTCCGCGTGTCGCAGGCTCAGACGGCTGATTCACTGTATGACTGGCACTACACCCGCTTTCGAATCATAGTGCTCAAATATTAATTCGCTACGACTGGCGTGATGCAAAGATTTTACAAAAGCTACGATTAGTGGTGCGTGGTAAGTGGTAAGTCGATCAAAAAAGTCTTTACAAGTGCGACGCAGGCCAAAGTTTGGGAGCCATTGCACTTGAATTTCCTATTCGGTTTATTGGAATTACTCCACGTCAAAAAAGTATCAATTATTATTTACGATTTTCAGTCGCATCCATCCGGATTTTCATCCGCACCACGTCTGCCATCTGCACTGCATTTTTTTTCATCCGCACAAGTGCGTATACCATCTCACAGGTTGGAAAGCACTGGCATATGAACAAAATTCTTAAGTGATTCTCCAAGTTAGCCTTCTTGCGGCTCTCATTGTCCTGTGAATATCCCACAGCAGTAGAATTAGGGTTGCGTGTAGTGTAAATACTTTCGGCAAAAATATAGTCTGTATGAGCAATGAGCATACAGACTATTTCCACCCGACATAGTCAATGATACGATATGGAATGGTTGTAACCCTAAAAATCGTCGTCGGTTAACAGTTATAGAACGTAGATAGGATTGGCCGTAGGGTTAACATATTTTTGTGGCTCAAGTTCCAGACACTCCTTAGCGCCTACTAATGGATTTCAAAATGAGGCGCACGCATATTGTCGATCAATATGACGTCACACTAGAAAAGCTTTGCCCATCCACCAGAGGTGGTCACGACCCGGTTCAGGTTGTGTGTTGTAAGTTCTCACAAGGACCGAAACCACAATTTTTCAGCCCCCTCCCGCCCGGACGTGTGGCAACCCCTAGGATTGGGAGGATGATGATGGCGGGCGGCCGACCGACCGTGAAATTCTGCATGACGATGTAGTGGTGGTCAAAGATAGATTTTGGACAGTTTACGACAGGCTCAGAAGACTTTGTCGTCGACCCTATATTTCAATCGTCAAGTTAAATCCGCTGTGACGTCACAATTAAAGATTCGTGACGTACGGGCTAAATAAAAACGCAATCAAATCACGTTTTAAACAAGGTCCATCTTTTAAACATGATTTTGTTTCAAATTGATTTTTGTTTTAAATGCAATCCTAAGTATAATAGACAGTTGTTGTTTGTTTCTAATAATAGTCCTCGTCCATTTCCGTATATGAATGCTAAGAGAACGGATATTAGTTATTTTTAAGCCGCTTCTGAAAACCGAGAAGAGAATTTCTGCAGATAGCGTCAAACGCAAGGATGAATATATCCGGCCGCCACATTAGGATTTATTTTGAGTTCTACTAGTGATAGGACCGTTATAGATTGTCTCGAGCACATACAATTTTACTAACATCAAAATAACTGCTAATAGTCAAGTCCTATACTACTCAGCCTATATTCCCCAAAACTTGTTCAATATGTATACAATACATGTAGCGTGTAGCGGGTAGCCTATGTGAGAGTTCAATAAGACCTATCACGTAACGACACACTCTAATCATGATATATGCATTTTCAGCGTGTTTCAAATGAATAGCACTCGCCAATTTGCGTCTATCAATGCTAAAATAGAAAGACCTTATGCAATGTGCAATGTCACCTGTGCAATGCATGTGCTTGCTTTTGAATTACCTGATTGGAATGTTGAGGAACAAGCTTCAAAATGTTCGAAATAAGTAGCCTATACTTGAGTACTTTCACGTGGCTCAATACAAGTATACTCTGAACTATAAACTGCGGCTACATGCGACAAGAATATTGGGAACCACTGGATAATGTTGATATAGGCTATGCGAGGTTCTCAGCGGGGGTGCCGGATCATCAATCAACCAAACAATCAATCGACGACACTATTATTTTTATCCGCTCAAAACACAATCATGCGATACAAAAAGATACAAATGTAATGAACAGATATAGGGAGATGCCGGCCGAAACGGCCAATACCGGTCTCTCATCCAATCTTTTTAGGCTTCCTCGATCTTTTCATTCTCTTCCTTGATTTCGTCTTCCGTAAAAGGGCTTTGGGATAGTAGCTTATCGTCCGATAGAGTTTAGCAAACTACTATTTCTTATGGTAACAATCTTTAATGTTATAATAATTTGCACAGATTTTACACGGAAATTAGATATAGGCCTAGCCTACTTTACTTATCCCATTCTATACCGTTCTTTGAAATGCTGAAACGCTATGAAGTTGATCCAGTGCTTGGGTGGGTTTTTATCTCTTTGATGAGGTGATGGGTATCTCTTTGAAGGTCGAAAATGTTGAGAACCATCGCATCCCGGATCGTACTTGTCGCATCCCACCCTTGGAGGGGGGACTCGAACATTTTTTCGTTATGTAGTTGCGATCAGATTGATTCAACTTGAAGTCTTTCTTCACGCTTCCTGCGATTTAGTGTCACTAGAATTCGTGATTTTAATTCGGATATAGAATGGTTAGCGGAAATAACCGAAAAAGAATGGTGTTATGGCGTTTGTCATCCTATGGCGGGTGACAAGATTAGCGCGTTTGATGGGGGGCTGACAAGGTGATGTTTTGGCCTTGATGGCACCATATTATTAGTTGGGGAAAACCGCGGTTATATCAGTGATGTATTTTAACTCACGCGGACATCGAAGAGTTGGGTAACCAAATGTGATCATCATCATATACTGACACGGTCTCTGCGCACAGAAAATCTAAGTTGCGCACAAAAAATCCGACGTGATGACCATTTTTAGTCGTTACGCACCGTTGTTCAAGGGTTTGCGCAGTGAGTTGGTGAGTGTGCTGTGCGTAGACTCGTCGTCACAAATTAGAGGGAACATTGTCTACAAGTAATAGCCTACCGCAAAATTATAATCGGATAACTACAAATGTGAGCGGTTCTAATGATATACGCATTGTGTCTTATCGCATTGTACATTGTCTGTAACTTGTTCAGATGAAAAATATAACCCAACGATGTTATGTTATGTTGTTATGCTATAAACACACCTTTCTGTTAGCCAATCGCAATTAGCTAACTGAAATAGGGTTACCGACACGTATCAGTAGGCCTATTAGTTTTTATCAAGAATTTCATCATTTCAAAACATAAGACTGCGATGCAATGAAAAGATAGGAAGCTGTCGAAACGACGCGAAGCAGGCTAGTCTTTAAAATCTGACACCCACGTGGGCCTTTCGGCGATGTAAAGAGGAGGCATGCAGGCACATTGCACACTGAATAGGCTTACCATACGTCCTCTTTTAAGAGGATTTGTCCTCTTTTTTGACTTTTTTTGAAAGTGTCCTCGG